>JARWCS010355995.1:0-10840 GCA_034783895.1 Geukensia demissa
AATTTTTGTTTGTTTTTAATTTTCCTCCCTCCCTCATAGGTTTTGTCTTTGAGGGTTGACGTTAAACGTAGAATTAATTTACTGCAGCCTTATTGTAATAACAAGAACTGTACAGTGTATGTGTTGGATTTGAATTCCTTATTTGACAACTCGTGGTTGGACAACACTTAAAAACCACTCAAGTGCATGGTGCTCTCTTGATTTCCTGTGTAGTCCTTGATCACTCATTATGAATTGAAGGTACTCAAAGTCCAAACATAGTATATTCTGTATATCTGTGTACCATATATTTGTACTGAGCAGAATGTAAAGGTCAAATAGCTGCTATTTTCAGTCTGTTTTCATTTTAAGGATTGCTCATATTCACAAAGTTCTTCATTTAAAAATAAATAGATAAATAGACCCCCAATAAGCTAAGTTCAAAATTCTGTGCAAAAGTTTTGTATGTTGTTGATCAATTGCATGTTTCCAGAGTTATCAGACATTTTCCAGACATCATATGACATATAAGGGACTTTGTCTCAAATTGTCTATGTTTCTGATTTCAGGCTGGCACTTCTGCTGTCAAATTACTGGAAAGGGAGGTTAATATTCTGAAAAAGGTTCACCATGAAAACATCATCAAACTTAACGAAGTTTTTGAAACCAGCAAAGTAAGTATCATCAATGTCACAACACTACCCCCCTCCTTCACTTCCCTTTTGCACCAGATAAGATTGTACATTTTATAACATTGTATCTATATTAAATCTGTGAAAAATCTAATAAAAGAAGGACTGTAAATTTTGACATGTTATTTATGACCCTGAACAATAACTATATAATTATTTGTTTTGTTAGATTTGCAAATGAACATTGACAAGGTTTATGGTCTATCACCTTCATACAATTGTTTAATTACATGTGTTTTAAACTAGACAATTTTAAATTCTATTTTCAAACTATGTGCTATCCGAATTTTTATAAAAGAAAATCTAGTTTTTAGATTTTTCGTGAAACTTAGTTGTTAGTTTTTTTTTGGCATTGTTCTAGTGTTATAACCAAATTCAAAGATTTGTTCATTATTAGCATTGATTTGAAGAAAATAGAGATAAATTGCTGGAGACATTGTTTTTTGTTCTTTCTGTTTATCTCAAAAGCTGAGTGCTTCATGTAGATATCGTATTGGAACAGTCATGAAAGTATTACTTCATTCCGTGTCAAAGATTTTATTGGAGTTGCTGCCTTTATATAACATGCCTTGAATTTGTTCCATGCAATATGGGTGCATTCCCAATGCATGTGATAAATCCCCAAATCCTTTCCAATATGTGTATAAACTGTTTTACTGAAAAAGTGGAACAGTAGGTCAGGTGTTTTTGCTTGTCAAATCTTGGAAAATTTGGTCCTTTCTGGAAATTTTTTCATTTGTTGCAATTTTCTGGATTGTGTCAGTATTTAACAGATACATAAGGGCAGTGACTGATATTATGACCTTCCTTGGCCCAAGGTTTGTACATTTTTGCCACCCACCACTCACGTAACCAACCTCAATGGTTTGTGGTTCTTTCTCTGCACTATTGTTTCCTCCATTAATCACTGGAAATAACTTAAATTTTGTTGCATTCAGCCCCAATTTTTAACATACAAGTTAAGAATTTTCATAGATCATTTTATAATGTAGAGGTCTTTATGATCTAGAATAACACGATTTAGGAGATGATGACACAGTAGGTGTTCTTACTGAATTTGTTTTTTTATAAAGATTAAATCTTTCATACTGTAAAGGTAGTGAAGCTCACAACTAAAGAAAAATTACAAATGAAATGCACATTTTGTTTCTTTATTGTTCATTGATTTACATTTCTATTTAATATCCAGTATGCATCCTTTTAAAACCCAAGATTAAATCTTTGATATTGAATTTAATGTTTCTTTAAATTATTTTATATCCAATAGAAATTTTATTTGACTATTTCTTAAGGTAACTTAAGTAACATTACCCCTAAGATCATGTTAAGAAATTAAATCTTCCAAGAACCAAGACAAATTTAGATTCCCTGAGCACCTTAGAGAATTGGTACCATGCTAGAACAAACACTTGTTGCCAAATATTTGATTTCATTATAATTTTTGTTTGCATGTACCACATAGTGATCCATAAGGTCTTTTCTGAATTTCTATAATTACTTTGTAGCAAAACTAAAAATACCTACTTTATACCACAAATGGTATATAGTTTGTTGATGAGTCCTGGTGGAATATTTATGTAGGAGTTATTCCCCCTTAATCACTAAGAAATTGACAAAATGTACCTTTAAGCACTCTAGCATATTTATATTTCATCCAATATGGATAATACTTAAACAATTGCTTTTACAAATTGATACCTCAAGGGAGTTTGAATATGAGTCTTGGTCAAATAGTTTTGTAAAGGTATGCCCCTTAATCTCTTAATAAATGAAAAATAAGGTTTTTGTAACTGCTCTTGCAAATTTATTTTTTACTGGATTTGGATAATATTAAATTTTTTGTCATTTAAAAATTGGTTTCACAATGACATTCTTTAGTTTTCTTTCCTATTTTGGAAATGGGATAATCTTTCTTTGCTCAGTTCATCAATAAAAAAGATCTTCAGCCAGGAAGTGGGTAGAATTTATTCTCAATTTTTAATACGTGCTGCACAGAAAATATATCTTAAAAGGCATAAATATGGGGATATTTTTTAAATTATTTTAACATCTTAAGTAATTTACTGCCTCAAATTATAATATGCTTTATTTTTGTTATAGAAAATGTATTTGTTAATGGAACTGTGTGAAGGTGGAGAACTTGCCGATGTCTTGAAAGAAAAACAAACATTTTCTGAAGAAGATACTAAAGTTATTATGACAAAAATGGCAGCAGCAACTTCTTATTTACATAAAACAGGTCTGTACATATAGTCTGAACTGGTATCAGCTGAAAACATCCATTTTTCTGATTGTACCAAATGATATGTAATTCCATACACAATAATGTATCAAATTGTTTTTCTAGTTCTTCAACAATTCTACAACTTGCATTTTTTAGCCCATGTGTTGATATAATTTTTTAAAATAGCACAGTCTGACAGAGGTATTTCATTTGGTTGGTATTGGTTTAACATTGCCAGAGTTATTTCTCATCATATTCTTAACGGTGAACAATGTTTAGTTTGTTGGAAAAACCCAATAGGACCCCATTCTGGCTTGTCTATATTTTAGCGGGACTTCCCCTGATTTCAACCATCTGCATGCTTGTTAAGCCTAGTTATTAGAAATGAACTACTGTGGGGAGGGTAATAGGTTTGGCTGGTCATACACCAGGTAGTTTCAGGAGACAAATTATGCTCCATAATAGAGTTACAGAGAGAATTAATAACATCTGAAATCCTTACACATTTTTATATCTAGGTATGATGTGTTGAGCATGTTGAAACAGGGCTAAAATTCATATATACATTAGTATTTCATTAAGTGTTGAACAAGGGCTGAAATTCTCATACATTAATATCTAAAGATGTGTGCAAAAGTAGCTGGAAAATGATGATCTGATGCATGATAATTGCAGGAAATATTTGTCTGATGTTATTATTAGGGTCTACTCAAGGCTGTTCCAGAATTAACTGTGTGAATTAAGACATTAATATTCACTGGTTTTGCTAGTTGAAATTTGCATAAAGTTGGTGGCCCATATAGAAAAGAAAAAAGAAAAGAAGTTAGCAGAAGTTTTTTCTCCCTATTGGATTGTAGAATATAAGCTTTATTGTGTCGCCTGTGTTTTGCAGACCGACATACCGGGATCAATATCCGTCATCTTGGCGACTAAAAAATTTTTGTCACATTTTTCTCAGCAACCATGCAGGTTAGCTTCCTGATATTTGGCTCAGACCTTTAGTATGGTAAAGTGTATTGTGAAAGGCAGTTTCAAGTCTGTCACATTTCCGATTCCTGTTTGCCAAGACTTCAACTATTTTCTTGTGTTGGAAAATTTCTGTCACATTTTTCTCAGCAACCATGCAAGTTAGCCTTCTGATATGTGGCACAGATCTCTGTTATAATAAAGCATTTTGTGTAAGGCAGTTTAAAGGCCGTTGCATTTCCACTTCTTATTTTACAAGACTTGGTATAATTTTCATGTTGGAAAATTTCTTGCATATTTTTCTCTGCAACCATACAGGTTAGCTTTCTGATATTTGGCACAGACCTTTGGTTTGGTGAAGTGTATCGTGTAAGGAGGTTTAAATTTGGTCACATTTTACACCGAAACCATGCAGGTTAGTTTCCTGATATTTGGCATAGAGCTTCACTATGGTGAAATGTATCATGTAAGACAGTTTTTAACCCATTGCATGTCCACTTCCTGTTTGTCAATATTCCTTGACAATATATGGGAGCAGGCAACAAATAAATATATTAAATTACAGAAAAGTTCTTGCAGTTTTTTTAATGGACTTAGAAGAGGATTGATGATTACAATATCCTCTTGTGGGAAAAAATGACAAATTTATAAATTTCTCGCAAGATGGGATGAAATTGTCCTCTGATCCCCTTCCCCCATTACATTTTATTCTGGAACAGGCCACTTGTGACAATATTTTCAAGTGATAAACGTAAAAAGCAGTGTCATGCATGTTAGTCAGAAATACTAGTTACTTGTGTGTACAACACAGATTAAAATGTTTATTGTTCAATTTCAGATATTGTTCACAGAGATTTAAAATTAGAAAATATTCTTCTAAGTCAGAATCCACAGGACCCAACAGATAAACTTCATATAAAGGTAAGAATTGTTTTAATAATTGATGCAGTCTAAAGTTGTAAACAGATATGAAGACATATTGATCGTTTTTAATAATCATTGGAAAATTCTTTTTTATTACGTGATCGTGATACTCTTGGTAGTAATGGCTGTAAAATCTTGCATTATAACATAAAACAGTTTGTAAGGCTTCCTTGTAGTAATTAGATTACAATCATGCTGTCCATTTCACCTATAAAGGGATGTAATTAAGCATCATGGTTAGGCCCGGATTATTTATTAAATACCAGCCTAAGTAATCGTGCAAGATAAATTACTTAAGCATGTTATATTTAGTGAAGTATGTTATGAACTTATGACAAAACAATACCTAAAAGGCTTGATACTGTTTTCTGTTTGAATTTTACTAGTATGATATATTTTGTGAACGACTGTGAAGATATGGATTTTGTTGTAAACACTAATGCACTTGCACCTGATAATCTTCACAGTGTAGAAAAACATAGTCACTTGAAGTAGAAATGGTGTATAAATTATTCTTGTCACAATGTATAATTTAGAAACAAACTTCTCTCACCCTTTTTGTATTTTATGTTTATACAAGTGTTATTGTAACATTAATTTGTATATATTTGCATGCTAAAATTGTATTGTAAGATATTGTATAGCAGGAGAAGACTTCATAAGTTAGTTCAACTTGTGTCTGATCCATTTTGCACAAATTTGCAAATAAAATATGTTTAAACTAAACTAGAAACAAACTTAAATTTGGCTTTGTAAGAAATCACTGACTGTGATCGTACAACTTGTACTCTTCATTTATAAAGTTGTGCAAATAATTGCTGGTAAAATGGTCAGTATTTCTTTAGGTACTCAAGTACTAGGTAAAGTTAAATTTTAGATGAATTAATGAATATAAAGATTAAAATGAAAATTTGATGCATCATCAAATTTGAATAGCTCAAGTAGGTATCAGAACTCTATAAGATTGATTGATTGAGTGTTGCTGGACGTCAACAAGTAATATTTGAAACATATTCACAACTGGAATAAGTTAAAAAACAAAAAATCATTACGACAGGTGCCGAGATAGTAATTTAGTTTCCATAGATACCTAATTGTTTCTATTAATATTAAGTCTACAAATTAAGTCTATGGCTATGCAACTTGCCAATTTGAGCTGTTTCAAAGTGGTCTTTAATGTGCTGAGAGGATGGGAATTCTCCCAACACTAGATCAACTTTGATAGAAATTGGCTAATAATTGATACATGCCACCCAAACAATGGACGCCCCTTTACTTCCCTGTGGAGAATCTAAGAAACCAATTAAACACAGTTAGCTCTAAACACACTAAAGTTTAAAGATTTGAACAAAAATGTGTTTTCCTATCATCTGTCTTCTATGATCCAACAAACCTTTGAAAAATTACATTTAATATTTGGCAGTCTTCAGTAGCAACAACTAGTGCAACTGTAAATTTAACTGACAATGACCTATGCTTTGCAGCCAACGAAAATAGGGGTATTGAAAGAGATTTGTCAAGAAAAGGGAAATATATATTTGTTTCCATTAAGAATACTGGCTGCGCCCCAAAAAAATTGGATAAACGCTTTGCATTTAAAAAATTATGATTAAATGTTACTATTTACAATTTTCCTCAGTGGTTTGTATCAGAATTTATGCATTTTTATGATGTCAACAAAAATCATTGTTCTTTTACTGGTTAATATTTCCCATCGTGTTTCCCAAACATGGTAGACAAAAGATGTGTTTTTATTATATTCTAGCTTGTCCTTACTTTACCTTAACAATATTTTTGTCTCATTATTGAGCCATATTTGTTGTGTTTTAATGGAACCATTAAATGAACTTTATATGTGAGTTCAGTATTGACATGTGTTTATACTGATGTTGGACTTCAATTGATATTCAAATATCTAACACAGTAATGATGTTTTTATGGAAGCATGTTTTGTTACCAGTTATTGATGAAATTTTGATGAATTATTTCCAGACATCTATTTCCATTCATCGATACAGCTGGTTGAATATGTAAAAAACATAATAATTAGAACAGAGGACTTTATAATAAACGTCTATTATATCTATGAAGAATTATTGGATTTTTTGTGACCTGGGAAAATTTGTTACAAATGGGATGGGACACCATAGGACTTAATCATGTAAATGTCACTTCTTTTATAGTGATCATTTCTATTGTTGGAATAGCATATTGAATTATTTCATGTAAATTAATATTTTTCCCTCAATTTATATTTTTTATTTTTATTTTACCTCTATTGTAGTTTAGTAATATTGTATTTGAAGATTTGCCAGCATCAATTGACAATTTGATGGTCACAAACTGAGTTTACTGGCAACATGTTAGTAGAGCCAATAAATGGATATTTGCGACTAACAAATCAAAATTAATTCCAGGAAAACTTCAATTACAATACTGTTAACTCTATTCTAATGCCCACTGCTTAAGGGGCATCCGTTAGTTCGAGCGGGATGTATAAATACTCGAACTCCCCTTCTCAAAGGTTGTGGATTGGAAAGAATAGGCACTAGTTATCTCCGTCCTTGAGGCACTAGTCCTCTAAAAGGGGCGTCCCTGATTGTGGGGGATGTATAAATTCACAATCCGTCCAGAGGGAGACGTTAAAGACACCCTGTGTTTAGGAAATGCCACGTCCTAAGCACGCTAAAGACAGCTCTTTTTGAGTGGTCCGTAGGCGGCCAGTTACAAGGCTAAATTTTCCGAACCTATCCAACCCGCAATTTTTCCAGTGATAATCTAAAAGTCCCTCCCTTACCGGTCCTTTTGTTACAGTCTACATATTGATTTATTGTTTGCTATCCTGTTTTCGTCCTGAAGATGCATGAAATATTTGCCACTGGACGTTAAACAACAACCAACCAATCAATCAATCAATCTAATTTCTTGACAGTGCTGAAATCATTGCACACATGGCAGAATGAACAAAATTAAGTACAGCTATATTTAGGCTGTGTTTGCGAATGTGGTAATTTCCAAATTAGTGAAAATAAAGATTAAAAGAACACTAAAGGAAAATAGACTGCTATGGTCCAAACACATATTGCATAAACAGAAAAATAGATCATACACATCAAGCAAACGGTTTACTGCCTCTACAAAGCACTTAAATAAGGCAAAAACTTTACTAAATTATAAAAAATTATGGTATTACTATATGGTATAAATGCCGGAAAGGCATACAACACTTTGGATTTTTAACGAATTTATCTGCGCAACAGAACTATACGAGATAAATTCCGTTAAGATTTTTAACAAATTTATCTGGGTACAAAGCGCCTACATCAGCTAGCGGCAAAAGCATTGGAAGTCCAAATTTGAACATATTTGAAAAAATCTTATATTTTCAGACAATGCGGAAACCAATGCACAAACGCCATTTTCCATTTTTTTTTCCATTCCTTTCTCAAAAAGGAAACGAACATTATTTTATAATAACCATAAATAAATACTTTACGACCCAATCTTTTTGGGATATTTTAAACAATCAAGCCACCCACACCTCCTAATCAGTATATAAATCAATATCTCAACGCTAAAAAGAACCAAATATACATGTATTTCATAAAATTATTGATTTAAATTCCACAATGATGTGTATCTTCATTGTCAGAGGTATATATGGAAAAAGATGTTTCGTTTACTATTTTAGAGGTCGATTCATGGATTGTTATAAAAATAATTTAAAAAAAAATATTTTGGGTACTGAAATATTTGTTGGAGAGATACACTTTACATCTTCGCAACATTGTTATTTGTAAACATCCATGATTGTTATCTTTCTATATTTGACTTTTCGGCGTTCATTGTGTCATGAACTGTATATTTCATTGGTCCAATTATTTAACTAGTAATCCGTCAAGTCTGACTGATTTTTCTATTTCGGCCCCTTAGCGTGTCTGAAGAAGATAAATCTAGAAAAGCGACTTACGGAGTTAATTTGCCTTTGAATATATAAAACGTATTAAATCTATCTGGCATATATTCCACTTTCTTTTTTTTAAATGTGAATATCTTAGAAGCTAAAGGCTCCAAGGTTAAATATAATATGACATATCTTGTTTAATTCCTTTTCTAAATTGAATAATAAATGTTTTTCAATTAGAAAACCACTAAAATATTTTATTTCATTGTATATTCGTATTTTTGGAATAAAAGTTGGCATAATGGTAAAAAGCAGACAATATTTCTTTGTTAACATTAATGGGGGTAAAACGAAACCAATTACAGAATTTCGAAATACAGAAAAGTTGTGCCTCTCTGTGTTTGTGTGCATTTCTGTTCTACATTTGATCACTATTACAGATCGGGCTCCCTAAAATAAATTGATGTTATATAAAAACACTAAGAAATCTCAGAGTGCTTACAAAATCAAAAATAGCCTTTCCCATTATTGCACAGTAAGCCTACATAGCTCGCGTACTAATACTAGTATCAATCTACAGAAACCAAATACATTTCCTTTGAAGAAAAACTTCTGTTCGGCAAAGATGCAAAATTGTCAAATTACATTGTTTTTAGTCTTTTTCTTCATTAGACCTTCTTTATACTCTTTTTTCTGATCACTAACAAAGATCATGTTTTTTATTTTTTGTTCCGCGCCTGCCGAACAGTCCCAGTATATTGCCCACAAGAGGACAATCGATAATATTTTCAAAATACAAGTTTAACAGTGTTAAATATATATTGTAAACATTGATATGCTAGACGTTCATTTTTATGACAACTACTCGCTTTGAGCATTAGAACAAAAACATAAGAGTATAGAAGTATTCAAATCCAAACAAATCGAAATAGGAAGCCAAATCCAGCATGAGGGACAACTACTCGGTGGAATACATTTAGAAGTCATTCTGTATTTTCAGTGCTTTAGAATTTAAATAAACGCAGTAAATTATGTGAAAAACTTCATGTCAGACAGGTCTGACAACTGGGCTGGTGAATACCCTCGGGACCTCTGGTCCACCAACAGAGGCATCGACCGATCACTTTATGACTAGGTTTACAATCAGATTTTATTCAATTTATGAAAATTAAATACTGTTGGAACAATGTGGGTTATTTATTTTCTCTTAAACAGGTTCACATTATTGATTTTATAATTCGAAAAGAAGTCTCAACAAAATAAATATGGCAAATTAATCGACTTGTGCTGATTTGTCCTCTTGATCATCAAGAATTTTTTTATATACGTTTTTGAGTACTTAGATATTCTAAAACGTCGAAACAAATTCTACTAGCCTTCTTTTGTTGAATTTAACAATAGTAACATTATGTAAGCGTTATCGAACTTTACACATACCTGAACAAGCTGTATTAGGTCAGGGCATTATTTATAAATCTCTCCGAACAGTTTTTTGAAGGTTTTTATAGCAAAGATTTTGTAAATATACTTGTACGTTGTACCAAAAAGGCGAGAGAAAACTGAAGGGTGACAGACATGACAGAAGAACAATTACATAAATAATAATAATAAAAAAGTACAAGACAGACATACTAAAATTCGGATATAAACTCATGTACTCCGGAATGGTCAGCAGTTCCCGCTTCTTTAAACGCAGTGCTTATGACTTTTTTCAAATCTAAAATAAAGGTGTAGTATTTGAAATTTACAACCATTTCCTAGAGGCGGCTGCTAGTATATTGTTAGTATCATCAGCCCAGAAGTCGGCTACTAGTATATTGTTAGTATCACCAGCCCAGGAGTAAGGACTTCACTGTTAACTCACAAGAGCTCAGTGTTTTGCTGGTGATGTGTTGATTTTGTCAGTAAATTTATGATCTCTTTTAACGGTAATGATTATCTTGCATGTGTCTTTAGATGAAACTCACTATAACTTTTTCCAGTTTGTGATCCTTTCTTTATTAAAATTTTCCTAGTGTGTTGGTCTCCAACAGCTGTTGTTTACCTTTATTAGGAAAACAAGTCATATAATTAAAAAGACAAATCACACTATTCAAGTGCTCGTTCAAATGTTGCCAATTTTTTAACAGAGTAAAGATTATATTGTTCAAA
>JARWCS010356006.1:0-10840 GCA_034783895.1 Geukensia demissa
TTTGTTTATTGATTGCCATAACCATTGATTGTAAATGTGTTTGAGCTAATAAATATTGTCTATTGTCTATTGTCTATTTAAGAAATAAATGATATATCGTTTAATGATTTTAGAGTGTTTTCATTTTATGTATAAGAGAAAAAGGAGAATAGTTGATTGACCAAATATGTGCCCGACGAGTGGCACGCACATAATTTATCAATTTTAATTGCATTGCAAATCAAGAAAACAGAAAATTACAAAATGTTTATGTACTCTGTGTTATTCAGTCAAAACCGGTAGTTAGTTAAAGTAGTAATAATAATCGGTTAAGGAACAGAGCCGACCTTAAGACATTTCGAAGATATCCTTTGTTGTTCAATTAAGTCATGCTTCTGAAACGGTGATCCAAAATACTTTCTTGTAAGCAGCAATCCTCGACCAAGAATCACAATCCCAGGTATACCGTTTCAACTGAGAGATATATATAAGCCGGCGGGGCTCGGATGTTTCTATACACATGAACAAAAAGTTCACAATGGGTGCACCTATATATCATGAGATAGGGATGTGTAGCTGGAATAGGTAGCATTTTACAGCTAAGGAATTATGTTTAGGTATGAAAATCTTAGTGTAATATATGTCATTAATCTTGGCAAGAAAGCTTGGTCATGTTGGTACAGGCACGTAAATTCGCACAATAGTATGGCAGTCATTTTTTATCTCGCAATATGTGTTTGGGTTCCCTTCCCGGGACTTTAACAAGCTGTCTATGACATGTGATTTTCAAACAGAAACAAAATTGTTAGGGACTTTGCTAACAGGGACGAGATCAAATTTGTCATGAAGTGCAGTCAGATGTCTGGCAACACTTGGATCTTGAAGACCGATTTAGCGTATATATATTCATAGGTCGTTTCAACTTGTGAATTCGTATTTGTATGGACGATCTCACAGCCTTCAATTATTCGAAAAAGGTATATAGCTCCCCCTTTTCGCGTATCGCCCATTGCCCATAATCCTTTAAAGAATCCATAAGGATCTTTAAATTGAACTTCCAATTAAAGGACTGAGGCTCATGGAACTTTGGCCCTTCGTCGAAAATGTTTTCTGCAATGTTGAGGTCACCAGTAATTACGTGGGCGTTGGGCAGGATTATATATGAACGGTGAATTTTGTAGTCGTCGATGATGATATTCGTCAACACGTGTTAACAGATGAAAATTTTGGTTGCAATAGGTGTGGTATATGTAAATTAAATGATTGGTACAGACTGATCTTTAAAATATGGTGGAATCTTAAGATTTGATTTTTTATGGAGGAAATTGCTGAAATTGATGACTCAAATACACATGTAATGAACAATTCGCGGATATACAAAACTTAAATAAATAAACGCCAATTTGCTGTGTCCTTAAAAATGAAAAAAATGCCTTTTGTTCTAAGCGCAAAGAGGACAAAGTAAGTAAGTAATATACGAAAAAAAAACCCGGACTATCCAAGAAGAGTTGAAATATTGTTGTCCAGCGTCAACGATAAAACACCATTGAAACGCTTTTCAGTTTCAATAAGCATACATAATTTGTTATATATACTTAATATATAGGAAATTGAAAAGGTGTGGGGTAAATGTCAGAGAAAATTCTCCCCAACTACACTTCATAAGAGGTCTTTAACAAGGATGGAAGCTCTAAATCGTCCAAAATAAAAAAAAACGTGTACCTGCAGAATATTAATATGTACTCTTTTACAGAATATACACCCACGTGATTACCTGTGGGGGCTGTGACCTGTGCTTAAGTTCTTGGCTGGTTATATCCATCCTCCTTTACACTCTTTGTCAGCTAGGAGAAATCCGTAAACAATTCTGTTTGAAACAAAAATATCTTAATTGTTAGCCAAAACTATCCATATCAATTATAATTGATCATGGTTTAAATACAAGTTTACCAGGTTGCACAAATATCATAAGATTTGTTAAATGAATATAATAATGATGACAATTTGTTTGCTTACAGCTGGTTCCTACATTGGTTCGGAAACGTAGTTGGAGAGTTACTATAAGATCTTGTTTTAATAAGATTGCTGGTTCCTAACATTGTAGAATAACGCTTGTTAAAGTTAACTATTAATGTAACAAGAGATATGATATAAAAATAGGAGATGTGGCCTAATTGTCCATGAGACAGCCATCTACCAAATGACAGTCGAATTGAAACTTCTATTGTTCCAGTGTGGAATACCCATGCGAGAGATCAAAAGTGCATAGTACAAAGAGACAAGATAAATTTAAAACAAACTAAAAGATATAACGTAAACAATAGGAACAAAAGCTTGGAATCCACGAACTCGTTCACAAAACAGAAGTTGCATTACGGCTTTCAATAATGAACCGGAGTCAATACCATAACGGAATCTATAAAGCCCACCCCAAACCTCAAATATAAAATGTGAAACTATTCATAAAACACAACATTTGACCTAATCTAGTGAAAAAATTGTGAACGAATAACAATAAATGGCTATTTAAACATCGACAATCACTGGACTACATGTTCCTGGCTTGGGACAGGCATATTAGTTATGTGGCGGAGTTAAACCAGTTTGTGGGCGCTCAACCCTCCCTCTAACCTGGGACAGTTGTGTGACAAAACAATAATAAAAACACACGATAAAAATCGGTTGAAAGGGAACTCTTGAGATCCATATACTGAAAACCAACAACAAAAACAATTAAAAGTAAAATATTATACAACAAAAGTATTGACTTCGAAAAAGTACTCGAAGTTGCTGCCTGCTAGTTCAAAACCAAAAAGCAACCGATCAGGAAACCAAGTTTTCCTTTACTACGGTATGAATGAAAACGCGTCAAGTTGGATTTAGTGTTTAAATATGTTTAGAAGTCGAAGAAAACATAGAATTGTGTAAATGCCAATTTTAAACATTGGTAATTTTGTATTTAAGACCGTGTGGATTTAACTGAATTTCCTATCTTTACTTACCACGTTTCCGTAAAAAGTAGGATGTGATATACCGTTTGTCACCAGATGTTTGCATGTACATCTTATTTTTTTTATTAATGAAATATTTTAGTAAATGTTTTTATTAATTTGTAATAACTAAATCCTCGATTTAATAATCTGGCAGTTATACAGAGATTGCGTTCATAAAAAATTGAAACCTCACTACAATACAGGCGTAACGAACAACCAAAGAAATATATACACCGTATGAAGGAGCCAAATGAACTTCCCCGTCAAGGAAGTGGAAATTAACAGTTGGGAATGAGAAATCGTCCCTTTTGTCGTAAGTTTTGGTGGAAAATTTACCTTGTGAAATGACACATCTTAGTCCAGAAATTAGCATTTGAGACTAATAGCATTGGCTTTACTTAAGGTTAATTCTGTTGGAAAAATCTCGGTGTTGTATGTGCAGAAATCTGAGTCATTAACCGAAAAGATATTATCAAGGTAGCGGTAGGTATTGTTAAATTTGTCTATCAAAACAGATCTAGAGGGATCCTTATGTTCATAAAATTAGAATTATAACAGTAAAAAACAAATCTGCTATTATATAAAGGAGCATAATTTGTGCCCATTGGAATTCCTACAACCTGTCTATATATTGTATTCCCAAAACGGATAAAATGTTATCGTGAAGGAAACGGACAGAATCAATCATCTCCTCGCAGGTCAAATAAGTATTTCTTTTATATAATTTTGTCTTTTTCGTCAGAAGTTATACAATTTGATGCCATTTTAAGCAGGCATCTATTAAGAATAACACATCACCATACGTTTACACTTTATTGTAGTCTTCTTGTAACAAGATAATAAAGTTTATAAATAATCGAGTTAAGTTGGCACTTTGCTATTTTCCTTTCTTAAGTGGAGCCTTTGTCATAATCGTTTCTCTAAAATTCCCTTTAGACATTTCACAGAAATAAAGAATTCTGCATATTAATACCTCAGTTATATAACCTCTAGATTGTAATTGGATAATAACTTCCTGAATTATAGACTTGCTTTGCTTTAAAATGTCGTTTTATAATAAAATTTGAAGTTAAATATGATTAATAACGCCAGATTGATAAGTCGAACATATTTAACAGTAGAAATTTCTTCACTGAAATGTTTGTTTGGCACAAGTGTGTATATTTTCCCTGAGTGGCAACTATTTGTCATGGAGATTTCTCTTAAAAAATGCACTTAATTTTGTTCTAGAAATATTCATTATTGTAAAATAAACGCATTTATCGATTATTGTCGAGCAGATTTACATCGTTAGACATACAATATCTGAAGTCTCGGCCTGAACGCACTGTATTATCATACATGCGTTTAACTCCGGTTATCTTGTAATATACCCGATATACTCCGGAGCTAACCGCACAATTCGAATTGGTCACCCAGGCTAGCATATCTGGCACCGGCGGCATTGTGACCATCTGTCACATCACTTGTTTTGTAGTGTATTAACCTTTATAATAAATGTGCTGTTAATTTATGTGACGTCTTTGAGGTTGTTTCCTGGAAGAACACTTGCATTTTGCATTTGACGCAAGGAATAGTCGTGATCTGCTTTGGGCTCATTTCATTATTAAACCTTCGTAACAATGTGTTTCACCATTTGAAAATTTTCTTGTTTTTTAATAGTTGAGCTAGTCTGGTTACTGTTATTATCATTATCCAATGTAACACGGGTCTCTTCCGTAACCCTCTTTCGCGGTTTTTTCGACCAATCAGAGAGCGCAAAAACCAGTTTGTCCCAAAACAATTTGTCGTCTGCTTTGACGTAAGTCAGAGTTTCTATGCATCGTTTCAGTTCTGGCTCAAATTCACTTGGTGGAATGTTTTCTAATAAGACAATTATTAAATGACGTTTTTTCTCAAGCAGACTTTGATGCAAAGCCATCCTAAATTCCAGACGACACCATTCACTTTTCAGAAAGTTTTTCGACACAATTATAACAGTGTGTCGGCTGTTTTCAACACTATGAATAATATTGTCTGCAATCGCTGCTCCTACCAAGAAGTCTCGATGATGCAGACAAAGGTAAAATCTGTGAGGGTTTTCCGGATTTTCAAGACGTTTGAGAAGAGTATGAATAACCCATGAAGAATCGGCTTCGCTGTAAGCAACAAAGGCATCGTATTGTTTATCTGCATCCGACACCTTCTCTTGGCAGGGAAATACATAATTAAATCGTGTGTATGTTAGAATAATAATTTCTTTCCTATAGCGAATGCTTAAAACGGCAGTAATGCCAAATATTATGATAAAACAACATAATATAACTATAGGCACTTTTAGGATCGATGTATGAAGGATTTCACATCCAATGTCGTGAAGCAACAAACTTGATATCCGCTTCCCGCGTAGATTTAGTGGTATGTGACATTTAAGGTCTGATAAATATTGGTATCTGATTGGCAGATTCGTAGAATTTTCATGCATAAATTCTATAAAATCTCTCATTTCACAGTTACATATAAAAGGATTATTTCTTACATCTATAAATAGAAAGTCCTCTTGGAACCATGAATCGAGTTGTCTTTTAGATATCTGACTAATGTTGTTGTATTGTAAGTCGAGGGTACCAACAGTGATGTTATCATCGTAATATAGTCGAATATCACCGATGTCCGAAATTCTGTTTTTCGTTAAATCAACATAATTTAAAGTTTTGAAGGGAAACCTGAAGTTTTTAAAAATAGATGGGATGTCGGAAAGGCGACACGATGTTAAGTTAAAAACCTCAATATTGTTGTAAATTGCGTCGTGGAGTTGACTAAGTAAAGTTTGTAAAGCAAGTTCATTACTGTAACTATATTCGTAATACACAAGATTTACATATTTGCATTTAAAAAGGACTTGTCTTTGTTCCATGAAAAAGTCTGTCCCAACATCACCTATATCTGGAATGTTATTCGATGAATCGGTTTTTTCAAATACCGTTGAGACATTCCGTATTATAATCCTTTCTGCATTTGTTGGTCCACATTGATAAGTCTTTGAATACTCGCCAGCTCTCATGGATTCGAGAAATTCCTTGTTCGTCGTGAAGATTTTTGAATTGGTAACAGCGTAATATGCCATCATGTCCGGTATAAGGTCGACATCGGTGTTTTTGACTTCCGACTGATAGTCCTGTATCAAACATCCATCTACTGTCAAAGAATAAAGAAGATTTGCTCGGGCATGTTTGGGCATTGATATCTTACCGCCATTACATTTAAGTATCAGCGTAAACATAATTGGTTCTTGAATTACCGACGTAAAATTACGGAAAGTGACGAAGTCCAAATCATCGCTTTCCTCAACAACACATGCTATGGTAACATTTATTGTACTATTGTCTTTTTTAGACAAAAAAGTTGGCAAGCAAAAGTTGTGCCATAGTAACGGAATGTAGGAGCAAGCTCCATTCAAGTCTGCATCAATCTCCATAGTAGTGCAATTGTCAAGACTCAATTGATTTCTGTCAAAATCTGTTTCATTTAAAAACTTATCTTTGGATTGCAAGGATTTCCGAGAAGTATCATTTTCCTGATTTTGGAATATATTTAAACTAAAAATATCTCGGCATTGAACAAAATTTAGAAAACCGCTGAAGAAGAGAAGTGTCGATCCGGAATGAGAAAACATAATCGTTTCTGAATCACTTTCGCACCATACAAGTCTAAACGTAAACAAGACAATTTTTCGGTGTCCGGATTCTGTGAACTGTGTGTACCAGAAACGATATATTTTCTTTGTCTGGATTCTGTGAACTGTGTGTACCAGAAACAAATGATCTTGCCTAAGTCACTATCCCATATTGCATAATGTAGAAGATGTCAACCTGCAATAAAACGGATTTTTTACAATATAACACTTTTTTAAAATACAAATTACCAGGGTTCATATGTTAAATTATAGTTTTATGTAAGACTCATAATATGCATATCCGTAGGTAGGATAATGCAAAGAGGATTGTTTCTTTACATCGACATGCGAAACCCTTGGTCTGGACCGCTTAAAGCTCCCAGAACCTCTGGGGTATTTGATGCAACTATCTGCAATCTAGCAATTTTCAGAAAATAATATTTAACATTGCAGAAAATAAATTTTATATTGTTTCAGTATAAAAAAATGCTCTCGGGAATAGTAAAATAGGGTTATTTTATGAATAGTTTTAATTTTGTGTTTCTTGGCCTTTTGCAGCTTTCGTTATGGTATGCACTCTGGTTCATTATTGAAGGTTGTAATGTGGCCTGTGGGAGTTTACATTCGACTTTCATATGGTGGGTGGCTGTCTCATGGACACTCATGCGACATCTCCTATTTTTATATTACTATTGACTTTGATGTCCACTGTGCAAACAAAATAAAGTTTACAAATTTTTATTAAAATATGGCGAATTTTAATATGCTGTATGGCCATTTAAAGGAGTACCCTCTCATTAGTAGCATTAGATCCAAAACACAGGAAAGCCAAGTTCAAAACATTGGAAAGCCGAGATCCAAAACAAAGAATAACCGAGATCCAAAGCAAAGAAAAGCCGAGATCCAAAATATAGGAAAATATATAGGAAAGCCGAGATCCAAAACATAGAAAAACCGAGATCCAAAACATCGAAAAGCCGAGATCCAAAACATAGGAAAGCCGAGATCCAAAACATAGAAAAGCCGAAATCCAAAACAAAGAATAACCGAGATCCAAAGCATAGGAAAGCCGAGATCCAAAACATAGGAAAGCCGAGATCCAAAACATAGAAAAGCCGAGATCCATGCAAAATATAGGAAAATATATAGGAAAGCCGAGATCCAAAACATAGAAAAGCCGAGATCCAAAACATCGAAAAACCGAGATCCAAAACATAGGAAAGCCGAGATCCAAAACATAGAAAAGCCGAAATCCAAAACATAGAAAAGCCGAGATCCAAAATATAGGAAAAATATAGGAAAGCCGAGATTCAAAACATAAAAAAGCCGAGATCCAAAACATAGAAAAGCCAAATCCAAAACATATAAAAGCCGAGATAAAAAATATAGGAAAACCGAGATCCAAAACGTAGAAAAGCCGAGATCCAAAACATAGTAAAGCCGAGATACAAAACATAGGAAAGCCGAGATCCAAAACATAGGAAAGCCGAGATCCAAAACATAGGAAAGACGAGTTCCAAAACATAGTAAAGCCGAGATCCAAAACACAGGAAAACCGAGGTCCATACATTGTAAAAGGAAGTGCTTATATACAAACAAACTGAAATTGGCAGTAAAATCCCACGAGAAGGACATCTACTTTGTGCAATACAAATAATGAAGCTTCTCCGTTATAAATCTCGACTTTCATAATTACCTTATATATATACTATAGAATTTAATAGTAATTGTTGATTTTCAACCCCCTGGTTACGTGTATAGTATGACACGGATGAATAATGGTTCCAAACCATTCCTGATAGCTTTCACGGTCGAACTGGCCTCGGTTAAGGGAGATAATTCTTGAAATAAGTCATATGTTTACGATATACTATTATTGCATTCAATGGATGAAGATCAACTTTAATCTGTGTAAAAAATGCATGCTTACATTTGATCTGTAAAATAGTTGACAAAAACATATACCAAAGATTCTGTTCTTTAACCTAGGTCTACTTACCTAATATAAGACTCGGAAACTTGATCAAGAAATTTCTCCGACTGGTCGCCCCTTTTATGATGATATAGTATTGTTTGATTTGACTCCGCTTGAAACGATGCAGATTTTGTTGTTATTAGAAAAATATTCCCACTAAATTAAAAAAAAAATATTTCCAAAGTTGATGATAACGGGTGCATTGACGTTTATAGAACAGAATCTTTGGAAGCAACCATTTGCTGTTTAGGAGGACATGGAAGGAATTTGAAATAAAACTAGAGGCTTAGAATGCTGACCCTGTATCTATAGCTCAGCTCACTTTGGGTCAATCAGAAACATGATTCATGGTAATGATTGTAAAGGACCTTGCATAGATGCTTCATGTAAAAGTCTGTTCCATTTGGCCCAACGGTTTTAGAGGAGAAAAATGTTTACGTTTCAAGCCATTCAGAAACAAGAATCTTCCATGTTGGTCAGGTTTTAGTCTGATCAAGACAAAATGGGGATATGTTATACAGGAGCTTTCACAGATGCCCCATATCAAATATCAATCCATTTGGCCAAGCGGTTTCCGAGGAGAATATTTTTAATGTATCGGCCAATAAGAAGCATGAACCATCCAGGGTGGCCTTGTTTTTTTTCAATCGGGACAAAATGAGCAAACTTTTAAACGACCTTGCATACATGCTTCCTGTAAAATATTGTTCGATTTGGCCAGGCTTTTTTCAAAGAAGATTTTTTTATGTTTCAGCCAATCATCAGCAAGAATCGTCATTGGCGGCCATGTTTTTAATTCGATCAAGACAAAATGAGCAATCTTTGTAAAAAGCCTTCCATAGATGCTTCCTGTAAAGTTTGGTTTCATTTGACCCACCGGTTTATGAGGAGAAGATGAAAATGTAAAAATTTAAGGACAGACGACGGACGCCAAGTGATGACAAAATCTTGCATGGTCTTTGGCCAGGTGAGCTTTAAACCAAACTTCATGGACTTATAGCTAAATAAACTTTACAAAACATCAACATTATTGATAAGTGGTGATGATAGGTTGCTCTTTAAAACACTTGTACAGCATGACAAAATTGAACTTGCTAAACTTGTCAAAAATAGGGTAATCCAAGTGTGAGAATTTTACTTTATTTTTTTTAACAATTACTTTGCAGTTTTTGTCACAATTAGATATTTTTCATTATTCATGTATACGGACACGTATCGGTATCGACGTATCGAATTTAAAGTATTTCGGGGAAAACTTAAGAAACATGCAAATTAAATAGTCCTTAAAGCGCTAAAGCTAGTAGATTTATGGTAGTCAAAATGAAAATATCATCAGAATATTCTATTTGACCTTGGATTTATACTTTGCAATCATTATATACATATTATGTCAGTTTAATTTGCTTAATAGGTGGTCGGGGCACATTAGTTACTCTTTTCTGTATTGATGAAGTCAGACTTAAGAAACAATGTAACATTTATAAATGGAAGCCATGTATGACCGGGAAGTTCTGAAACTCGCTTGGCTGCTATATACAGGCGAAGTCGCTGGGTATCCTTTTCATATTTTATGTTACATGTTCAACATTCAACGACTAACAACAAGACTGAATTTTACAAACAAATAATAAAAGAAATTTTGATCGACGGGATTAATTTTAAAATTCTCCAATAAAAAGTATTTTTACACTTTTAAATTGAATTACGTGTGAAAATTCGACAATAAACGCTTTTAAAGTTTTTGACAGATTAACAATAAGTGACGATTGTCATTCGGCTTTGCGTAACTCGAATTATTCAGCGCCCTCTATCGACTACATTTGTGTACTTTGGCGGCTTACGATATTTTAATAATACCACACGCCGTTTTTGTGCATATGGTCTCAAATTAGTTAAATACTAAGTTTTTAAAATGTAAAAAGAATTTCCTTATTTTTATCATTTCAAATAATGGACGGTTTGAGGGAAAACAAAACGTGACGTCATTTCCATTTGAAAACGTCACTGGAACGTTGGAATTTCCCTTTCTATTTTGGGGTCAAACATTGGATATCATGCAACCATTCATAATATGAGGAAGGTGCTACCTTAAAAGCGAGCGTTGAAAATCACACGTACTTGTATCTATTATGCTAGTGTTTTGGACATGGATAGTAAACACTCATTCCATTTAATATCTGAACAGGGGGCTGGGTTGATGGGGTCAGTTACATCCCCCCAGAAGCACAATTTGATGCC
>JARWCS010356017.1:0-10839 GCA_034783895.1 Geukensia demissa
CGTGCATAAAGTCATTTGTACAGTGAAAAGTTGATTTAGTGTGCAATCTTATGATCAAATTTTTAAGTTGATTCGTTTAGCGTGACAAATTAAAGAATGAATTTTGAGGTTATTACAACTAAAAAGGTCATTAGTTAAACATACATATTAAGAAACTTGCTGATTATTATGATTATATCGTTAATAATGTCTTTCTTTTTAAAAATTTGGCATATTCTCATATTCTCAAACATCAGAACATTACAGTGTAGGTATTACAAATGGTGAAGTCAGCCGACCAGTTTTTAATACAAAGTTTTGAAAAAAAATACTGTCCAAATTAGGTGCTAGATATACTTCTTGGCACCATGGGTCGTATGTACCTATTTTTGGACCAGCTATTGTATTTTGAAAATTTGTACGCTATTATACTAATTTGCGCCATGGCTATCCCAAGTACCCATATAAAAACTTAATATGAAAGGGACACTTAATTAGTTTTGTCACAATCGTGTAACAATGTTTAAAATATTGTTTCCTTTTATCTAAAAAATTCAAATGACCGAAGTTCAAGCAAAAACGTTGCCATGTTTAGATTCGATTTCATAGATATTTTTGTTATTTTGGTGAAGTAATCAAGTACAAATATTTATATCGATATGTTTTGGTTTGATTACTTCTTTTATTATGTTTGGATCTCTGACTTCCTATGTTTTTGGTTCTAATGCTACTGATGAGAGATTACTCCTTGAAAAATGAAAAACGAAATGATATGGTAAATGTCAGCGAGACTGCACTCCAACCACGAGAAAAAACAGAGGAATTTACACATCTAGAGGTCTCCGCAAGGCCTTTAACAAGGGTGGAATATGAAAATGAAATGATATGGGGTAAATGTCAGCGAGACTGCACTCCAACCACGAGAAAAACAGAGGATTTTACAAATCTAGAGGTCTCCATAGGGCCTTCAACTAGGCTGGAATACCACTATTTATAGAAAAATCTAAATCGCCCCAAATAAAAAATCGTGTATGCGCAAAAACTACTGCTGTTACCTGAATATTATCAAAATGTTCATGTAACAAATATCAAACACAAAGGCAAACCTATGACCACAATTCCTGATGAGCACATGTGGTGGGGTTAAATTATTTTAGTGGGCGCCCAAACCTCGCCCAACGAGTGGTCAAAGGAAAAAAGTCAAACAAAAGCAGCAACTGACGAACAATAAAAATCGAACAGAAAGTCAACCAATCCGACTAGAGAGTATCGATATTACAATAAATATATTCAACAAATATGTAAAATATACAAGAATATACATCTCTAATGATGGCTCGCATTTACTGAAAGCAAATTCGGGTTGAGATCCCTGATGAAAAAACATCAAGCCTCTTAACACGAGATGTCATCAAACACAGTATGTCTTGACGATTTAATACTGTGTTGTCAATAAACGTGAAGAAAGAAAAGATGAATGCAATGTCAAATGTATTAATATTTGTGTAATATAATAGAACGTAGGAGGTGATATATATCTGTTGTCGTACCAAAACTCTACATTTGCAGTCGTATTTTTGTACTAAATCTTTGTAACGGTTATAAAATTTAGTAAAATTCTTGCGAAGCTTGTGATATCTGTATCACTGCTGCAAAAGTTTACCAGACAGATGTAATTTGGGGTCATTAAAGTCAGAAACTTTGGTGCAAACACGGGCAAATCGAACTAGTTGTAAAATGTAGAGCTAAAGTTATGTCCCAATCGAGAAACAGAAAGTTAACTATAGTTAAAGAAACATCGTCCCTTTTTTCATAAATTTTAGCGTATAAACAACCCTGTTTAATTATAATCCAAATTTAAAAACGTAGTACGGTCATTACTCAAATATGATTTATTCAAGGTAAGTTATTTAGGATAAATTTCTTTTGCAAAAAATATTTGAAACTCGGGATTATTTAAAGCTTAAACATCATCTAAATATCTAAAAGTATTATTAAACTTGTTTACTAAATACCGTTTTGAAGTGTCTTTCTGAATACCGGTCATAAACTGTGATTCATTACAATATAAAAATAAATCTGCAATGAAAGGAGAACAGTTTGTGCCTATTGGTATGCCAAATTTCTGTGGATAGACCGTGTGTGTTGCAAATCGTACATAGATATTATTAAGAAGAAATTCGACCACTGCTATCATTTCAGATGATGTCCAACAAGTATATTTTTATAAGATTTTTCGCTAAAAATTAATTATATTTATAATAGTATATGTAAGAACAACCAGATCAATTGATCAGATATGAAATGTTTTCCTGAATAAGCTTGTATGGTAAAGTGGTATAAAGAGTAGAAAATCGTAACTGTCTATTGTAGAAAATGGAAATTGGACAGAGTTTAGTTTGTCTAAGACATCTAGTGAATTTTGTACACTCCAAAATTAATTGATAGATAAATTTTCGTAACATTTATTACTGAAGTGAACAATGAGAATTTTAATAGTAGTTAGGGCAGTGTTAATAGAATTGAGACATTAGTGGTACTGCATTTACTAGAAACAGAAATGAATCGAGACTTGTATGGAGTTTTATAAAGTTTACATTGTAGCTTGGAAAGTGTTCGAACTATGAATTTCATTGCGGGGGACCTCTTTATAATACTTTCTTTCGACAGACAACTACAATATTATTGGCTTCTTTATCTGCAGGAATAACTACATACGTTTTATGAAGTTTAAATGTTAAGTTTTATTCTGGAAACAGCATAGGATGTAGTTTTTGCATCTTTATAATTCTTTTCATAATGATTAATACGAATATCTTCTATTTCCATTATTTTATTCATGTATTTGTCAAGGCCTTTCTTACAGGATTTATCCGAAATTGCTTTTTTGGTCAATTTTTTACAATATGCGTGTAGAGGTTTTTCGATAACATCACGACACTCGATCAAATTAATTTTAATACCACTCCTTATGAAAATGTACTTATAGCATAACAAAATTCACAATATGTATATATTGGTAAAGTTGTATCTTAAAACAGAAAAAAGATCAAACAAAAACAGACCACAAAATATTATTACTGCTCGGAGTCAAGTGGTTCGTCTCGTGTGAAAATAGATAACAAAATAGGTTTATAATACTCCGACCTATTTTGATTGTTGTATGTATACATATTCAAAAAGTACCATTGAAGACATTGTGACTGAATGACAATGAAGTTACTTCATTGGTTTATTGTCTGACAAGTAAAACTTGAACCTTTTACCCTACTTTTTAAACATCTATATAAACTTTTATATTCCGAATTAACATTATATGACATTTAAGAGCATACTGTCCACGAGTGAAAGTTTTGTCATACAATTATGTCCACCAGTGAAGAAACCAAATCATTCGCCTTTACAATCGACATTCCAATGAAAAGATGAAAAGCTGAAAGAACTTTTTTTGTGACTGGAAGTCCGAAAGAAAAAAGCGTTTGATATAAAAGGCACTGAGTGACTTCGGATTCTGAAAAATCGTAGTTTTCAGTCACGGGAGGCTCCTGTTATTAATGATGAAAATTACACACGTTACGCATTAATTGTATGTTTTAACAAAGAAGTTGCAATTAATAGTAAATGTTATCACTTAAAACACATATTATATTATATTATATTATATTATATTATATTATATTATATTATATTATATTATTCTCTCAATTTAACATACCTGCGATACATAAACAGATGCGAAGATATTCAAAAGACGTTTTAGCTTTAAATTTCTACAGATTCACAACAGACATTTGTTCTTAATAAATAATACTATTCTTTAGTAAATATTGAGCTAGAAAAAGTTTTTTTAATTCATCGAGGGATCAGATAATACTACAGCACCTTAAATAGACGATAAGTTAACAACAGACCGTCACGATCAAACAAGTGCTCCTAAGACCAGGAGAATTGCAATAATCGTATTTTACTTTGACTGTTAATTAGTTTTTTCTTTCTATTTGACAATTAAATGACCTCAAATAAGTCACAATCAAGATCATGCAACAAATGAAAAATGTAGGTTTTATACAATCCGGGGGTATTTCATGTATTTAGAAAGTCACTCTGCAATTTAAAAAAAAAATTAAGTAAATGCTTCTTGCTAGGAAAAAACAAGATATTTCACATATATGAAATGCAAAGTTTAACAAAATTAAAATATTCGCATGAGCTTGTATTGCACATCTGACAGTGACTTTACACTGGTCCTTTTTTAGGATTGTTTGCCAGGACGGAATGCTGGACAACCCTTTGTTTGCAAAATTCTCAGTAGACAAAAAAGTAAAGTCAATATCGCATAGGGTCCCAAGTTAAACCGTGAAGCAGCTTTGGCTGCGATGGCGATCTTGGTTGAAAGGCGGTGATGTGGGATTTAAACTAGCAACGAGACCATCTAAAGACCCTTCCGTTAAACTTTAGTTCCAATGGAAGTTTTCGCAAGAAGATTTTATAATGATTCAATATCTCACAGACGCTCCAATGTTAAATAAAGTTCAGTTGTGGTAGCCAGTAGGGATGCTGGTTACATTTCTGAGTGGCGACCACCAGGGAACCTTTCTATCAAAGTTTTCTTCAGCTTGGCTTAACAGTATTAACAAGATTTTAAAGGAATTTCCCATTGTGTTCCATGTTTAAAGTCGACAGTATCGGTCATCTTTTAATTTGGTTGGTGAGTTGACGGATACAATTTTTGTACTAGACTTTCTAAAGATCATTCAACCAAGGGTTGGTTCTAATTGGCTCAGAGAGTATCAGACAAAAATATTTTAAGTAATTTTCCTATAGACTCCCATGTTAAAATAAACTTGGCTGTGAGGGCCATTTCAGTTGGTCGATGGGAATGTGAGTTAAAATTTGGTATAACGATCTATGGACCATTATATTAAATTATTGCTTTGTTCCATAAAGTTCGGCTGTGGTGGCCATTGTGGTGTGTCGTTGTGTATGCTGACTACAATTTTGATAAAGAATTATCGAAGGGCCACTAAATTAAAGTTGGTTCCAAGTGGCTCAGGCACCCACCATTTAACTTCAGGGGGCTGGGAATCGTCTCTTGGTCGAAAAGCGGGTGAGAAATATTATTTCCAATGCGTTTAATACAAAAAATATTGTCAGCCAAATTGTTATTTTTGTTTCAAAAGGTTTATTGATATTTTCTGTATTTTAGTACCGACAGCAATTTTGGTGCGCGGGTGGAGATAACGGATACAATTTTGTTCAATAAAACAACCAAAACGATGTTTTAGGATTTCTTTGAGTCCAATTGCAGTAATGAGTGGCAAAAAACTGAAGATTAAACAGTGATGCTTCGGCCAGATATACATTTGTACATGTTAAACTACATGCGAAGGTTAAGGAAACTGAAAACCTTATATTCCTCAACGTTCGCCGTAGTCCGGCAGGCCTATGCAAATTTGCCAGAAACTGTACCAATCTTTTCCAAATGATGGCAATTAATTTTGCTCTTAGCAGGATGACATAATATGGATATTTCATGCTTCGTTCGCACTGTCTGCCTAACACGTTTTAATGAACTACTCCTTCTTAATCACATTAACCAACCAAACTCGAGATGGTTTCATCAAGTGAGGTTATGTGCCATTTATTCAAATATTTCAGGGTTTCTCGAATATTTGAACAGGTTTCGTAATTGTAAATTAAGATTGTGGGCATATTATCTGCTGTAATCAGATTATCTTTTAGAAGAATGGAACGATAATTAACTTGAATCAGGGTAGCCTTTTTAATGGCGGACACATAACTATTTATCCGCGTCTCCATCAACATTCAGTGGAATCCAACTGATAAATTAAAATTGTGTATAATCATCATTGTTGAGTTTCCCATACTAACGCATTGCTTTCAGTATTATCAGAAGGGTGAGGGCACATACAGATAATCTTTATGCCTTTCTACATCGCTCAATCAACTTAAATATCTGTCGCATTCTTATACATCATCTAAAGTGCATCACTTTTATTTTAATTATAGGTCTTTTTAAAATTCTTTCATTTTGCTTTATTGGCCATTATTTATCTATATCTATACGACTTGGCTGTAATAAATTTACATTTTATAAAATAATGTCAAAACAACGATCACGTGAGACATATTTCCGCGCTTTAAGAAAACCGAAGGGTCAATATAGAAAGAATATATCCGATTTAAGGCAACATCAGAACGAAAACATCTACAAAAGAAACATCAGAATAGAAAAAAATAAACATAACACACCACCAAAATTATTAGGGCTCTAGATCTAATTGTTTATTTGGCGTGGAAAAAGATAACGAAATTGATTAATATTCTTAGCTTACCTTGATTCTTGTATGTATACATTATAGTAAAAAAGTCTTATTGAAGACATTGTGATTGAATAAAAATTTAGTTTATTATTTTATTGTCTGTTAATACTTAAAACTTGTAACCTACTTTTCTAACATAATATAAACTTTCATATCCGAATTTACATAATAAATTATCTTTAAGCATGCTGTCCACGAGTGTAAAAATATGTCGTACAACACTTTCCACCAGTGAAGAAACTAAAAGAACTGTCTTTACAATCGAAATGCAGTGAAACGAAACTATTTAGTGACTGAAAGTCCTCTTTAGAAGATTTTCATTAATAAGGCACTGAATCCCTTATTTATCAATAATGAAAAATAAACACGTTAAAATACATTGCATGTTTCATATTATGCTCTTTTAAAGCAAGATACTGATGACCTTTACCATCTAGAGGAATATGTATACTGAGCTTGTTTTTATATAACTGGGCAAGGGATTTGATTTTTACATTTTTATTGTTGTTCATGTACTTTTCTGGATAGAATGGATAATATATGGTATGATTATAGCCACTGTGCATTTTTACAGACGAAGAGACGTGGGTTTTGAATACAATGAAATAGGTTTAACAAGTGGATTAAACCTATTTCTTTGTATTAAAACCCCACGTTGACGCTTAATTGTCCTGTGCTGTTTTTATAATTTTATTTTCATTATTATTTTTTAAAATCGGTAATTGGTTCGTAATTTAACATGTGCACTTTTAATGGGGACATTTTAAAACTAGCTACATCCTTGACCGAGGCCCCGTGGCCTGGAGATCTCTTGATTCTGAACTTCATGTATCTTCTACTGAGATTTGTTGCGGTCGCCTTGTCATTTACATATGGACTTTCTTATAATTTTCAAAACAAAGTTTTATTTTCAATGCACTAAGTTGTACTTTTTATAAAGTCTTATGTTAAAAATGTTCGGATGTGACAATCATGTTGTTTATTGGCGAAGACCTCCAAAATTAAAGAAATCCAATCAGCCAAGCGGATTTTTAAGCATTTAATATAAAGTCTAATGCTTAACTAAGCTGGACTGAAATGGCCATCATAAACAACTTCCCCATATTGTTCTCCGTTCAGTGAAGATTATATATGGTTAGAGTGAATGGATCATTCGATACCATCACAACAGAGCCTTTTTACCAAAAAATATTTGCAACTGGTCCTAACATAAAGTTACATTGTTTTTATTTTGATAAAGGTGGCCTGAGGTGGTGAACGACTAGTGAACGGCAAATCTGTATGTCGATTTGGTAAAGAACGACAATATAAAGTCGTGGTTTTGTCTTTTTTCATGTGCTGTTAATTTTTCATTATAAACAGGTACAACCCTATTTCCTTTCATCATCATCAGTAATTAATATTTAATCTTAAAAGTATTCAACTTAGAAAACACAAGAATTGTCAAAATTCATCCAAGAAACAAAGAAAAATAATGCACGATAGACAGATAATTAGTTGAAAACAGATTATCATGATCAAACATCCAAAGTGTTTTTATGACCGAAGCCATATTTGAATTGTAATGATTGTAATAATTACTGTGGTTGTTAAATTAAATCTTTGTCCATTTTATTATCAAATGACCTCAAATAAGTCATTATCAAGATCATGCAACAAATGAAAAAATATTGGTTTGATAGAATTCGGTGGTATTTAGGAAGCCACTGCTTCAATGTCTTGAAGTAAATGGTTCATGTTATAAAAAAAACCAAGATATTTTACATAAGTAACCAGCATCGTTTGAAAAAATCAGATTTGAAAAATCTCACACATAGCATGGACCAAATTTGACACAAAAGCTTGACCACGATCTGATAATAAAACTCGAGGGTTACCATATCTTGCAAAAACCTTGTTATACGGAATTTTGTGATTTTATCGCACATTGCGTATTAATGGAAATGCTTCTGTCGACTAATCTACTTTGACAAAAATCTATTCAAACCCTTCAGCTGTTTTTGATACAGAACATCATTTTGTCATCTATCAAATCTACCTACTTGTGGCATTTTTGTCAAGTGGACTTTATTTGGTTTGAAAACTTTCTTAGCTTTGTGACGTCTGTCGCATAATTTGACAAAATCTGTAATGTCGTGGTGTATGTGTGGCCACCAATACTTTTCAATTAATGAAGCCATAACTTTTTCAACACCAAAATGACCCCCTGATGCTAAAGAACCATGATAGGATTTCAATGTATCATGCCTTAATGTTGATGGGAGAGCAAAATGAATAATATACTTCAACTGATCATCTGCCTTTTTGCACCGTCGTTAATACCTATAATGTAAAACACCATCTGCAATAGAATAATATTTACACTCTGAAACTATTTTCTCCCTCTATCTCTGGCAATGTTTCAGTCTCCAGATACTTGAATATTCTTGCAAAATCTGTACACTGTTCTGTACATTGTGCAAGATTGATTTTGTCACCTAAAACAATTGGAATAAGTTCTTTATCATTAATGGCAGAAATTGTAGCCACACCCTCCACATCTTCTCCTTCATAATATTTACAACCTTGGTTATCCTACCATCATTGTGTAACTCCTGCTCATTTTCATTTGAATGAGAATTTTCCAAAGACGCAATTTTCTTGACGAGTTCTTCTTCTTTGAAACATTAATTTTTAAGAACCCTATGCTTTTCCTGAGAAAAGGGATTTGGTTGACGACTTAAACAATCTGCCACCTAATTTGATTAGCCCTCTCTATGTACTATGTCAAAATTTAAAGGCTGCAAACCGAAAGCCAATCGCTCTAATTTGCCCGTGTTTGACGGATTTTAACCTACAGTGCAATATGATCTGTAACAAAAGTGAAATGCGAATTTTTCCAAATATGACCAATGCCTCAGTACCACCTTCTCTGAAACATTTTATTTTCCCTGTAATTTAGATAAAGACTGTCAGAGGCAATAGTATATTCTCTATTTTGACCATCTTAATGACTTAACACATATCCTATAGCAGTGTCATATGACTCACATGATAGGATGGAGGTTTTGCCATATTGAGGTAAGCAAGGACTGGTGCTGATATAATTGCCTTATTCCTTGTGTCAAATGACTGTTTGCAGGTTTCCTTTCCTCAAGAGAGCATTCAGTGGAGGTATATGTGATAAAAATCATTATCAAGATCATGCATTAAATGAAAAATATTGGTTTTATAGAATTCGATGGTATTTAGGATCGCCGATAGTTGTTGGCTAATCCAAGAAAGATACGGACCAGCTTCACATTTTTAAGGGTCAGGAATTCACTGAAAAACTCAGTTTCAACATTGTCACCTTCCCTAAAACTGTTATATACTTTACAGTAAATTCTACTGTTTTCAATGTATAATATAAAAATTGCATGGTGCAGTCGCTCAATTGAGATGACTCAAGTGATCTTCAAAATTTCTACTATCAATCAATGTTTCATCGACATAAACAAGCCCATATTTTCAACTGAGCAGCCTATGACCTTAAAGGTGATGCTACTATTCATCATACTGAATGACATGCGCTTAAACTGATAAAGTTATGTCTGTTTGACGAACGCACTCTTATGATTACTACTTTCTGAACGTGGAACCTGCCAAAAACGGGATTTCAAATCTAAACTTAAAAAATATTTGGCTTGACACTCTCCTTTTCCTAAATATTCTGCGTGTGTGGGAGATCTAGAGTGAATGACATTGTCATTGTTACGTATACCCTATTTATCTTGCACAGCAAATAAGCGAAACTGACTTTTTTTAAACTAACAACTGGGGATGTCCACATAGATGTTGACGGTCAAATTATGTTTCCTTGAAGCATTTTCTCCACCTGCCTATCTTGCTCATATTTCTGTAATCAGGAGTTTGTCTTTATGGAGCATGACTAAGAGGACATGCACTCGGAAACTGATACTGCAATAATCGTTTCTGAGTGCTTTGGGGATAGTAACTGACTTTTTGTACGTAGCAAGCCAGAGATGACTTAAATTGTGCCAATCATTTTGTTTTGCTTGTCTTACAGTTACAAAGTATTGTCAACGAAATTCATCCATAAAGTCAACACTTTAAATTAAAATGGTGTAGTGTTCTTGCACATGTACTGTCTGAGTAAATTGAGCTTGACCTATAACTATTGAAACATTTTTCCCAACACTGATGCACGATTGTCATAAGCAGTTACGACCTGTCTCATATTACCAAGGTCTATTTTCTTCTTGGAAGAAGTTTTATTTAGGAAGTTCTTATTGACAACAGAAGTATTTGGTCTTTTGACTATGGCCGCCCTATTGTATCTTGTCACATTCCTTATATGGCCAGTCAAATAATAAGCGGTTTTGTTGTTATAAAGTCCAAAAAATTAACATTTGTAGCGTGTTGAGGTTTCAAATAACTGGCATTTGTGAAACCGGAGCAAGATGATACCAAAGGGGCAGACAGAAATCGTTAAGTCGGAAGACAGACAAGACCATGGCCAACAAAATGAAACGAA
>JARWCS010356027.1:0-10839 GCA_034783895.1 Geukensia demissa
ATTTCACAAGACAAACCTATGATCATATTTTTGCTGTGTATACGGATTATCAGACAACTGGTCAGAAATAAACTCTGGAAGTCATACTATATTTTCAATGCTTTATTTCTTACCGGTCACCTGTTTTACCTCCTGTTCTTCCCGTTCGTATTGTATCTGTTTTTGCTTTTATTTATTTCTAATAGTTTTGTGTGGTATATAAATTTTATGTTTGTGTGGTATATGAACTCTGTGTTTGTGTGGTATATGAATTTCGTGTTTGTGTGGTATATGAATTTCTGATCTCTCACACGTATTTATTATACTTTAGACTTGAGAAAACATTCAAACAACATACAATATATTCGTACATATATATAGATGTACTGAATAAAATGAACTATAACAGTTGAACATGCTCTTAAGAGATCTTACAACGGTGTATAGTCCATTTTGTTGTTGTGTGTATCATAACATGGTTTTGTTAGTTTTTTATATTTCATTGGAATAAATGTCAGAATAGACGACCATGAAAACTGTGCATGTAACATAAGACTATTATCAAGCCAATCTATTGTTATGAACCTAGTGTTTATTGTCAATTATATTCTCAGAGTGTGTCATACGTGACGATTTAGATTGTTTTAAATGAAAACAAAACAAAAGCAGAGCAATATATAGAACGTCTATTTATTGGAAGTAGAACATTTCAGAGGCAATAATGGTTCACGTGAAATTCACGTGAATCGAGCTTCACATAAATTTCACGTTAAATTAACATGAGCTTTTCACAAAATTAAAGTGAAATTCACTTCACATGATTTTCACAAAAAACATCACATGAGTTCTTGTGAATACTTAATCCAGATGAAATTTCCGTGAACTCTACAAAATATTGTATGCTCGAATAATCTCATAGAATTTCACAAGACAAACCTATGATCATATTTTTGCTGTGTATACGGATTATCAGACAACTGGTCAGAAATAAACTCTGAACTTTGCATTTTTGCATATTGTAGGACAAACAGAAAAAGAGCTTTTTGAAGAAATTATAGCAGGTAGAAATGAACATACGGTGTCAGGACCTATAATAGCACGGGAAAAACCAGTGTGATATTTTCTTTAGTACTGTCGAAGAAAAAGCCATATTTTCAGGGATATTTTCTAGATCAAACTCTTTTATTGATCATTTAATCCAAAAGTGCTTTATACATTTGCTGATATACTTTGTAAGTTTGAAACCATTATTTGTTTTGTGATATTAATATTTAGGTATTTAGTTTTACCCCTTTTGTCTAAATTTATTTTTACACTGTTCAAGTGACCTTACGATTTATATTTTATATAAAATTATCGGACATTTGCCACATTCCGTCCGTCATTTGTCTGGTTAACTATCGAACTATATAAAACGTAGTTTCTTGTATTGACAAAAATGTTCTAAAACGTTCTTTGACTCTGAATCTCTCCTCTTTTGATAGGGAGATATTACAAATTGCGGCGCCTTCTTTCATAAAGGGTGCTAGATAGTAAAATGTAGAACTACAAAAGCGTTCCAATCTGGTTCTTGACATCAATTCAAGTTCTTCATATTAACTCCTAGCAAGGCGTTTAGTAGATCTATGTTTGATGAAGAGAAGTCTGCATTTCAAAAAATAACATGACTACTTATTATACGACCGAAATAATTTTGCGGTCGAATTATATTATGGCAATGTCGTCGGCGTCTTCTGTCTGTGGACACAAAGGAGATGGATTTTAATTGGAGTCCTCTCAGTTTGTATTTTCAGCGGTATGGCAACAGATTTTTGCCAACTCTACCTATTTTCAGATAATTTTGATCAGAGTTGCAAATCGATGCATTTTACCGATTTTCAAATTCTGAATATTTTGTTATTCATCTGATTTGAATTTGGTTTTATTGAAATGAGTCCTTGTTATAGAACAAATGGTACTAAGAACATTTTTGAAGCATTGGCCGTCTTTTTTAAATAAAACGGGTCAAAGTGGCTAAAATGCAAGGTTTTTTTATTTGATCCGTCTTATTGAGAGCTTTCAGTATTATGTCAACAGATTTTCTCTAAAATTTGCCGTTTTCATAATAAAAGGGGTCAATGTAGTCGAAAAGTGCAATTTTGCAGGAAATGGCATTTAGTGTCAAAGTTGCTGAACAAACTCGATTCCTTTTGTCATTAATGTCAAACTGGTTGAAATTGCAATTGTCTCTGTCCATTATATTACTAGGGTTAGCTGATTACTTTGTCCATCATAAAACTGTGACCACATTTTCCACAGTGTTTTTGTACAACTTTCATGTCAACGGTCATATCAAGCTGTGCTTGTGAAGCCCCTCAATTTTTATACTCGGTCGGTTCTCAGTGTCAAAGTGTAATGAACACTCAAATTATTTCCTAGATCTTTGGCGCCATGACATGTTTCCAAAACAAAGTCGGTACCGTGTAGATGAAGGTTCATTTTTATCTGTTGTTTGACGGAGACATATAGAGTTGGGTTCTCTCGCCGGTTGTTAATAGCAATGCTTTTCTCATTTGTTTGGTAGTATTGCCAGTGATTGCATATACAAAGAAGTACATAGGGTAATCCGACTAATAATGTATTATTTCTGCTGAGGAACATTGTCGTTAAAATAATGATCTTAGGGTAACAGGGTAGCAATATGAATATAATATAAACAAAATTTATAATTTATAAATCTATATATTTAGTGTAATATTATTCATTTCTGTTTTGTTTTTGTTGTCTTCAGACATAAATGTACGTCCATTTGTCTTCGTAAAAGACGATTTTCGAGTTCATTGAAAAGCCAACAGATGATTTTGATTGAATTGATACGACTGACGGCCTAAAATGATAAATATTTTAAAACATTTCCAATAACACCACGAACTCGGAAATCGGCTAAAATTAATGTGCTTTGCTCAGCGTAATTCGTGTGCAACTGTTTATTTTAATGCCAAATGTCTTTCAAAATATCTGTGATATATTTTCTATTGTGTAATATTGATATTTTTGTTATATTTTTTCTTATTATTACATCGACTGTGTTCTTATTGAAATCCTTGGGTAAATCAACTATTTCAATTGACATTACTTTGAGAAATTCTAGTGCAGCACTGTTTGCAACGTTAATTGGTTTCTTAATTTCGATAATTAAGTTGATGTCATTGTTAAAAAACTTCTGACAATGATCTTTTATGTTCCGTAACTTTTTCATCACTTCACCAATTGAAGTCATAGTGTAGGTAGCCTGTGGTCCTGGCTCACCGACAATCGGTCTTGCTTAGCAACGGCAAGCTTGTCCCGGAACCCAGGGTATAGTGTAGGTCCGTACAGCGGACTGGAACTGGAACTCTTCCGGGAGTTAGCCGTTGGTATAACATAAATGCGATATGTTATATGTTTGCATGGTTGAGCAATGATGTAAAATGATACTTCCGGTGTCACCTGGTCTAAAATTTGGTTTACATTCATATTGCTTTCTGTACCATGGTTACATATAAAAACTAATTTTACTGCATTTCTTTGAATTCAGGATTTTAAATAAAACGATATAAATCAAACATTAGACAAGTTGATCTCAACATTTTGCATCCCTCAGTGAGGGATCAAGGGTGGGTGAAGGGAAAATAAAAAAAAAACATATGAATACCCTGCAATGTTTGTAGAAAATGCCCTATCAGTAAATTTTTACACTTTATCCCCACTAACTCAAAATCCTCGATCCGCCCCTATAAGGGTATTCTAACAAATCCGTTGATTACCCTTTTTTAATGACAAATATTTAGTTGTGCATAAGATTTCAATAAAGTGCCTTTGCATTTACACTGTTTTGGTTGAAGCGTGTATGGCAGTGTTCAAAAGTTTTGTTGCACCATTTATGTCTGTATATAAATTTTTTTTATTTCGTGAATACCTCGAATTGTTACAATGGGCATCTTAAAACCACTATAAATTGAAAGTGTTGTACATTGAAGATATTTGGGGAAGATAATGCATTCAAAACTTGCCAATAATATTAAACATAATTCCCAAATTTAAGGTTGTATTTTTAGATTCATTTAAAATAGTTTTTTTAATCCGGTTATGATAAGCATGTAAGTACATTTGTTATACCATACCTTGATCTGTAGTCTGAATGTACTGATGGCTTGATTTTATCTGATCGAGCATTTGTCCCAAAATGTCAAAACGATTTCGAATGACTATCATTATATATATTATGGTGTTATCGTATTATTGAAAGGTTTATTTAATTCCATGATTTTATCTGCTTTCGTGTATACTTTTAAATTTCAATATTATTTATGAATTTATGCACAAAGTTATCAAGTTATTATGACTGAACTAGATCATTGTATCAAATTCTGTCGGCGGTGCTATTGTAAAAAGAAGTGTTGATTCTCGTTTTTTAGCTTTACTTATTATGTAGTCTGTATGCTTCTTTTTTAGAGACTGAATGTAACTTAAAGTTTATTAAAATTATATTTTTTGTTTTCTCACCTGTGACGTTTGTCGTGGAAGCTGTATGTTTTGCAAATATTGGATGAAACGAACTTGCCCGGGCAATCATATTTTAGTCGACCTTGACCTAATTTTCAAGGTACAATGACTTCGAAAACATTTTTAAATTTTGCGACAAATTTTCACATTTAAGTCCAATATAATTGCCTCACATAGACTCACATATTTGATTTATAGTTTGATCTTGGAGGTTACTTGCAAGTCTGTTAATTGTCGTCTGACCTTATCTTCAATTTTCATGGATGAGTGTAAAATTTGTGACAAGTTTCATTCTCAATTACTGATATAACTAGACCCACAATATTTTGTTTGTAGATAGTTCTAGTTGAGTGCATGACTTTCTGCTATTTGACATTTGGCTCTGACCTCTGTCACATTTCGTATGTGTATGACCCCATTTTCATGGACCAGGGACTATCTATCTTAAAATATGTGTGCTGAATTCAGTTTCTCAATGACCAAACATGATAGGTGTACAAAAACGCTAATTCATTGTTAGGTTTATGTGTCATTCCTTTGAAATTTTAACTACTTATGGTAGGTGACCAATATTTAGTGTGATTATTTATTTTAAGATGTACATGTTAGTTTGCCGTATCACATGGTACCTTTGACCTCATTTTCACGGTCCAGCGGCTACTGAATAGTATTTGTGGTTATTTCTTCGTATTATAGGAGAAACATATCTGTGTACTAAAAATCTTTTGACGTGCTGCTTCTAATTTCAAATACTAGTATCCATGACCTCATTTTTACAGTCTAGCAACTATAATTAAGTTAATTTGCTAAAGTTTTTTCCAACAGCTACACATGACAAGGGAAAAGGTAGATCATCTTATTCTTGATAAAATTTGTTTTTGGGCAAAGTGTATGTCATTGATTTGATTATTAGGGAAGCTTTTTGGTTTGCATCAGTCACATGTTAGTCAAAAAGTCCAATTTGCAGGCGAGACATTTTGTTGTTCACATTTGTTGTTATTCTTTTTCTGCTTCAATGCTTCTTGTGAATGAAATGTTCTTCATTTATAGTTAAATACAAAAATGCAATTATATTATCATTATTATAGTCAGACTTTTCATTTTGTCATATTATGCTTAGAGTCATCTCTTTTTAATTTTGTTAGATGTAGCACTGTTTGTTTTCTGTTTTTAATTTCTAGTTGATAGAACAAACAAAATTTGTTAATGTTATTGTTTTCAAATATAGCTTTTTTGTCAAATTACAATAAAATTTCTGAAAGATGGAGAATGAACATTGACTTTATCAACAAGTAAGGTTCCTTGCCTTGCATCGTTTTTTTTCTTTGTTAGCTGTTCTCGTTGTCAAATAAGTGCACAAATATTTTTATTTTTAATTTTGCAATAAAATACTACAAAGCATTTTTTGTATTTGATATAGAGCAGGCTTTTATTGATGAGTGGTTGCTACTAAAAGCTTCTCACCCAATATGAGAAGGAAAATATATGGGATAAATGTCAGAGAGATGTCTTCCAACCGTAAGAAAAACAGAGGGAATTTACAAATCTAGAGGTCTTCTCAAGGACTTCAACAAGGGTGGAATATCACTCTTTGTGAAAAGCTCTAAACGCCCAAATAAAAAAACCTGCAAAAAAATTGAGTATAAATGTAACATATATGGCACTGCCAACTTTTGTAAATTTTTGCAAAATCTCTCAGACCAGTTATCTTTTTGAGAAGTGTTTATGTACTGTACACAAATGGAATGGGAAGATAAATTGCAATCTTATAGAGCTTTATTTTTGAAATATGGCAGTTCTGACTTTGGTTTATTTCCTGGAAAAAAGAATCGAAGACAACAAAGGGCAGGCAGAAATCGTGAAATCACAAAAAAGACAAGACCTTGGTCAAGAAAAAAGAAACGAAGACAAACATAGAACTCACAACACTACACTGAAAGCTTAAGCTAAAGTAATACGAATCACGAAAATAGGGTGAGTTCAGGTACATCCGAAGGATAAGCAGCAACATCTGCTCCATCAGTGGCACTCGTCATGTTACTCAATAGACAAAAGCCGGTGTGAAGTCGCAATCGATTTAAATCACATCCTATAAAGGAACGGATTTGTCACAACAATGAAAAGATATCCATTGTCATTTGAGAAATGGATTTTTCGTTCCGGTCAACCATCAATCATGATGACGAACAAAGAACACTCAGACTTGTAATCTTTTGAAATAATAGTTGGCAGATACACACTAAACAGTCATATGATCAATTGCAATCATCAGAAGTCTTTTGATTAAGAAATATGGAAATTCCGTCTTTTAAAATTTTTTCTGAAGGTATTTCAGACTTGTTACCTTTTTGGAAAGGCACCTATAGCTAGCAACCATAAAAACAGAATCTTAAGATCAGTTGCGATGTTGTGCAGTGTGAAGAATTTTAACAATGTGGCAGTTTCCCAATAACTGTAAATTTTGAAACTATTGCGTTCATCTACTTTAACGATTTTGATTGATTGATTGATTGGTGTTTAACGCCACTTCGGCAGTATTTCAGCCCTATGGCGGCCCATTGCAATTTTGAAACTTCACTCTTAAATGTGATTTTAAAACTACATGTTTGCATTTATAGTTAACAGATACAAGTTCTTATTTTTACGGTTGGTACAATTTATTCGCAATAATAAAAAACATTGCAATAATTTATGAATTTACAGTAAATAAATTTCCTGAAAAATTCTCAGATCAGTTGTCATTTGGAAAATTAATGGTAATGCAATATTTTTGGCCATTATACTTTTTGTATACGCAGATTTTGATTTTGAATAAATGTTAAATAGCTGCGGTAAAGACCCCATGTTTTTATGGAGTTTCGTGTAGCTCAATCAATATTCTGTGTAGTGTTTTTTTTCTTCGTTTCCTCTTCTTTCCATCATTGACTTGTCTCTCTTCTGTTCCTCTTCTATCCATCATGTTCCTGTTTGTCATCTGTTCCATTTCTATCCATATGGACTTGTCTATCTTCTGTTTCTCTTCTCTGCCATAGTCTTGTCTGTCTTCCTTTCCTCTTCTATACTTCATGGACTTGTCCGTCTTCTGTTCCTTTTCTATACTTTATCTACTTGTTAGTCTTCGATTCCTCCTCTAGGTCATTTACTTGTCCAGCTTCTTTTCCTCTTTCTTCCATCATGTTCTTGTCTGTAGTCTGTTCCTTTTCTGTCTGTCGTGGTTATGTCTGTCTTCTGTTACTCTTCTGTCCGTTATGTTCTTGTCTGTCATCTATTCCTCTTCTCTCCGTTATGGTCTTGTCTGTCTTCTGCTTCTCTTATACCCGTCATTGTCTTATCAGTCTTCTGTTCCTATTCCATCCGTTATGTTCTTGTCTGTTTTTTGGTCCACTTCTCTCCATCATGGGCTTGTCTTTTTTTTGTTCCTCTTCAATACATGTACTTTATTGACTTGTCCTTTTTATAGTCCTCTTCTGTCCGTAACCTACTTGTCTGTCTTCTATTCATCTTCCTTCCATCAAGGTCTTATCTGTATTCTGTTCCTCTTCTCTCCGTCCTGGTCATTTCTGTCTTTTGTTCCTCTCCTCTCCGTCCTGATATTGTCTATTTTCTGCTTTTGTCCTCGTCATGGTCTTCTCTGTCTCCCGTTCCTGTTCTCTCCTCTATGGTCTTGTCCGTCTCCTACTACTCTTTTCCCGTCATGGTTTTTTCTGTCTTCTATACCTTTTCTCTCTGTCATGGTCTTGTCTGCCTTCTGCTCCTCTTCTGTCTCTCATGATCTTGTCAGTCTTCTGTTTTTCTCTCCGTCCTGGTCTTATCTGTCTTCTGTTAATCTTTTTTACTTCAAGGTCTTGTCTAGATCTGTCACCTGTCCCTCTTCTATCCATAATGAACCGCCTCGGTGGTGTAATGGTTAGCGTGCTCGCCTCGAGTGCGGAAGGTTCGTGGGATCGATCCCCGGCCGGGTCAAACCAAAGACAAAAATTGGTATTTGCTGCTTCTCCGCTAAGCCCGCAGCATATAGGAATAATGTGTCTGGGTAAAGTGGCATGTCTTCCTGCGGACTGTTGCTTTCGTGAGCTAGCGAGTTAAAAATCCGGCTCAGCGTGTCGGTCTAGTACAAAGCAGGGTTCATCACCATCATCATCGTCATTCATTAATAAGCTCTCGTCCTGAATATGCATGACATATTTGCCACTGCACGTTAAGCAACATTCAATCAATCAATCTATCCATTATGGACGACGAGTGCATCTTCTGTTCATCTTTCCTCCGTCGTGGTCTTGTCCGTCGCTTTTTCCTCCTCTTTCGACTTAATTGTTTGTTTTCTCATGGTATTTGTTTGACTCTTTGCTTTCTCTCGATCGTTCGTTTTACAGTGGATAAGTTCAAGTCTTATCTGTAGTTGAATAGCTAAAATTATTTTATAGGGGATATTCGATACAGAAAATCTGATAAAATAGAAATACAGTTGTACATGTTGTATTGTTACCGACAAAAATATGCTTCGTCAGTTTGTAATCATTCTGTGGTATCAAGTATCCCGGGTACAATAACTTTAGATAAAAGCCATGCTGAAGTTGATATAATACCTGTCTAATTATATCCTCTTCGCCTCCAATATTGGAAATAAGTGTTTATTTGCAACAATGACGTAAATATCATATTCATAATACTGCTCATATACCGTAATACATAACTGTTGCCAATTTTAGCGCTTCGTTTTAGCTAATGGAAGCTTTATAAAAATATGAGATGTGGTATGTTTGTCAATGAGACAGCCATATTACAAATTATTAAGGGTCTATAGGTAATTGTGAACATCGAATGGCAAAATATATGCCCAAGAGGTATGGAGTTATCTCTTTTGTGTTATTTTATCTATAATACACAATTACCAATGTTGAATAAATATGTAGAATTTCCGTATGTTATATGTTTATTTAAGGAACAAACTCTCATCGGTAGCATTAGAACAGAAACATAGAAAGTCCAAAATCCACACAGCAATAGAAGCACTCGAATCTAAACAAATCGAAATGGGAAGGCAAATCCGACGGCAAGGACAACTACAAAGTGCAATACTTTTCGAAACCTTTCCGTATTTTCAGTGCTTCAGAATTTTAACAAATGCAGCAAATTTCTGTAAAACATTGTTTGAGAAATTTCATATCACGTATAAAATAATTCAACTACAGGTAACACTTGAACTGATCAACTGAAAACTAACAAGAAAGCAAAGGACCAAACAAATACCATAAGAAAACAGACAAGTCCGTGACTGAGAGAATCATGCCTGTCTTATTAAAATTCAATAAGCCCAGCGGTCTCTGACGTAATGTATTCAGCCAATAGGAATACAGCCATTTTAAATCGATGTGAAATAAATAAATTCGGTAGAAGACATCAGACAGCATTCATGTGAAGTTTTGTTGCAATTAAGAAGGTTAAAAAGTTGAAAAGAGCTTTAAGGTAGTTTTCAGTAATGGCCAATGTTATTCAAGGTCATCATAAATGTCCGATCAGCTCAATATATTCAAAACTTTAATAAAATACCGCCTTATGAGCATTTCTGCAGTAAACAATTTAACTGGCTCAGCAGTTTCTGAAAAAAAAAATCCAAGCCAATCAAAAACCATTATTTTCCCTGGTGGCATAAGGGTTGCAGAAGGAAGGTTGAAATGTGAAAAATTAACACGCAAACGACGATGATGCCAAGTGATGGAATTTTTCCCTTTGGTCGTATCAAATATATAGTAGTTTTCTAAAAAAAGATCAGGGACGGGTGATACAATCACAATGTTCAGGACAGAAACAAGGCAAACTTTGTTCACTGCAACACAGAATCAAAGAACAAATACGCCAAATAGATATACAAATGTTCGATTTATATATAGACAACATATTTGTCAATTTTAGTGGACATGGTTTCCAGCAGACGATCAGTATTCCAGTGGGCACTAATTGTGTTTCTTACCGACCTTCTTCTGACTTTCTTCAAGGGCAATTGCAGAAAAAAGACAGAGAGCTAGCCCAAATATTTAATTCCAGCCTTCTTTACTAAGATGATTTTCTTGCACTGAATAATGCTCGATCTGATTATTACGTTCACCTCTTCTACCCAAATGAGCTTGATATTAAAGCCACATCAGACAATCCCAGGTGTACATTGATCTTCATCTCAAATTGGACAATTTAAAAGGCTACAAACAAAACTCAATGACATACGTGAAGTCTCCAATAAACGTATAACACATTCCAATGTATGAATGAATTTGTCCGAATGACCTCGGGTCAATCGGTGTAAATGGCGTCATTTTACATTGTGACGTCCAAATATTT
>JARWCS010356038.1:0-10837 GCA_034783895.1 Geukensia demissa
ACCTTCTCCTTTTGATCTTGCCCGTCGGTTTTCTGTCTCGTCCCCGTAAACAAAATTTTTGATGGTACATACATAGCTCTCATTACTTCACGTAATCTTCAGTTAAAGCTTTTCGCATATTTGTTAATATCGTTTGAAGAAAGCTTAGAGTTTTGTTGGCATATTATTACGCAATTGCCAAAAGTAGGGTTAGGCATGATAAAGTAAGCTTCTTTGTTGTGTTATTGCTTTATAATAACGGTTTTATTTCTCTAAAACGTACTTTTACTGTCTGCCTTAATTACATGTGAAAATTACCAGGAAAACATCGCCATTATACCTTTCAGGTAATCTGTACAAGGGGAGACAAAACTTATTTCAAATACATGTATTTCACTATAGTATATAGCAAGTCGACTTAGGAATGTTTAAAAGCAAGCTTGATTTCAAATTGATTTTTTATGACTTCTTATTTTTATTACAGCATTTTAACTGGATTAGCTACTCTTGCATTACCATCTATACCTAGTTCCAGTATAGTTACCCTGGTAATGGTTTTGACCTCATTGAATATTCCTGTTGGTCAGATTTCCTTGCTGTTTGCCGTTGAATGGTATTTGTAAGTAATCATTTACAATATAATTGAATTAAAACTTTATGATTAAATTCGGTATTTATATGTGATCTTCCTGTATGCAGGTGTTACTGGGGGAGAAGGGGCCCAGTCCCCTATTGAGAATATAAAAAAGTAATTGGGTTTTCCGAATTTTTGTCGTTTTGACCTTTCTATTTGGTGAAAAGTATGTTTTCGGGGTATTTATAGCAAAATAAAAACAGTTTAGCAGTTCAAAAAGCAAGTAAAAAATTACTAAATTATACAAAATTTATTTAAGTCATTATTTACAAAGTGAAGTATTTTGTGAATTTTTTTAAAATTATATTATCCAAATATGGAGTAAATAACAAGAAGACTGCACTACATCTCAAAATAACAGCTGCAAACAGTTTATAATCTAAAGGACTTTAACAAGGGTGTTTAGTTTTATCAAGTGCGTTCCTGACCGGATTTATCTATTTCTTTTCAACATAAAAAATTTAATTATGAAATACTTTCGAATTTCCTTTCAGGGACAGAATACGAACAACAAGTAACATCGTTAGCCATACGTTTTGTACAGCAGTTACCTACCAGTTTTGTAAGAAAACTATACAGAAAGTGAATGAAATTCCATGTGATGATATAGAAATCCAGATAGAAAATCCCAAAAACACCTACGAAATGTCGGTCGATTAATGAACACAAGCACTGTCAGATGAAAACAAAGCATTTAGCCTCAGTTCTATAAATATCAGTTGTTGACAGAAAACTGAAAGGAAAATAGTAGTTGTGAGAATTAAGACAGAAACGGCTACTTGTCCTTAAGTCAATATAATAAAAAAAGTCAAAGGGCTTAGTTCAGTAGGATAAGTTATCTTTGAACACTGCAATTTCGCGAGTAAAGTAATAATTAGTAATTTATCGAATATTATTGTATTAGCTACACAGTTTATCCGAAAATACCAGACGTACCCTATGGTGACCTTTCAAATGTACTAGGATTATTCTTATTTATGTAACACCTTGTTCTTCACTTGATGTAAGAGGGAGTAAATTATATTAGAGCATGCCATTTCGATTATTCGGGCATTATTATATTTTTCTTCGTTCGAAGATTTTTTTTTTAAGTCATTTGGTTTAGCTATTAATTTTTTTAATAGATTTAAAATTATGTAAGACGGTGGGTGTCTTTAAAAACTTTAACTTTAACTTCTTGCTTTTTCAACACTCCTGAGTTAACCAGATGGCTTTTTTGTTGGTCCATATTTACGTTGATGTTTATGCTCTTCTTCAGCAGTCAGAATTACTACCATATATGGAATGAGGTCATGAAAGGTCAAATAGCCCTAAAACTCTTCATATTTGTCTGGGTAAAAATCTGAGCATTGAAATTAAAGGTATTGCAAATTTGAATATAATCCCAAAGTCTCATCAATTTTCTATGCCCGGATTTTTACCCGCAACCAAATGAAATTTTCATACCTTAAACAATAGAATTCAACATTTTTGCAAAATATTAAACCTATTTGATGCTTAGAATATGTCAAAAAATTAAAATTGGAACTTTCTAAATTTTTTTATTTTAGAAGTTTATGCAAATTTATGATACATTTCCATTTTTTTTAGTGTTGTTGACTGTTCAGTATTTGATATATAATCTGTTTTTCTTTTTGTTTTTATTCTCGATGTTGCTGTATCCATCGACTTGTACAATTTCTCGCTTTCATTTTATTTAGATATTTTTTCAGTTTAGAATATTTTATAAAAATCCTTACTTTTTCTAGTTTTTCTATATCAATATGAAGATAACTCATTTGGAAGTGTCTATTGTGCAATATTTTAAACACTGATTTTAATTGCATTTTTTGTTTAAAAACCGCAAAATAGCATTTTATTTTATAGGAGGAATAAGTTAGTGTTCATTGGTCTCTGCTTGTCAGCTTCGTGAATTTCTTTATTTGTTGAATCTGTTATTTGTTTGTCTTCGAGTCCTTCATGTTTTTGATTTACCATGCACCAGTTTGATGACACCGATCAAGAAATCTGTTATGAATTTATTTTGATTGGGTGTCTATTTTCTTAATTTCAACATAGCAGTTAATGTTGCATTTTTTATAGAATATTAGTGTCTCTTGTGATATTTGGTCTCATGGATTCATCTCATTATCAAAATATATCATATTAGGTAGACATGTAACATATCATAACACGTCTCTAATGCACATCGGTAATTTGTCATTGAATGATTATAAGAATATTTACCTATGGTATCCATAGTTTAATCATCTTATTGATAATACCAGCTCTTCTCTTCAGAAACTTTGCAAAATAACTACAGAATTGATGAAACCATTGCGTTATTTCTCGGAAAAGTGTTATTTAATTCTAATTGGAATAAATCAAAGTATTTTTATTGACAAAATATATTTCCTTTGTTTCAAACGCTACAGAATCAAAACCATCTCGACAAAATATAACGTGATCCAAATGTGTTGTTAGATATATCCTGAAATAATATGTAACAAGATGTTGTTAAAAACAGAAAGTTTTATTGTTTTTATTTTATTTAAATTTGTTTTTGGTTGCAAATTCTCACCGTGGTATACAATTACAGATTTCTGATTTCATTGTTACACTTAGTATATGTTTGTTTTATTAATATTTTTATAAAATTAACCATATGCTGAGATTAATGTTTTGTTTGTTGATAATATTATTCATGGAAAGTCTGCATATTTCAAGACTTTTGAAATTTAAAAGCAATAAGAAGTTAGTCATTTACTGTGATATTTTGTTGATAATAATATATAAGACAGAAGACGTTTTTATCTACATATTGTGGGATTTTTTTAAACTTAAAATGCATGAATTTGACTATTGATAATATACATGTTTATACATAAATGTTATTTGTTATATTTGAAGGTGTTAAAGCTGACATCGCCTTTGACTTTTTTGTTGAAAATGAAGATGCTTAATGCATTTCCATATTTATTTATGATTTTGTTTTTTAAAAAATAAATTGTTGTTAAAAACTGAAAGTTTTATTGTTTAACAAACCATTTACATCGTTCAGAAATGGTTCAACGTTTCTTTAATAACTATGGAATTAATGTTTTTCTACTACCATAAAATGAAGTAATATGTTTGTCTATGAGACAACCTTCCAAAAGATATAAATTACAAACACTTGTTTTAAGAAACACACAATGCTGAACTCAACCATTTCCATTATCGTTGACCGCCTCGGTGGTGTAATGGTTATCATGCTTGCCTCGAGTGAAGGAGGTCGTGGGTTCGATCCCCGGCCGGGTCAAACCAAAGACATTAAAATTGGTATTTGCTGCTTCTCTGCTTAGCAAGCAGCATTTAGGAGTAAAAGCAAAGACGGTCAGAAACAGAATAATGTATCTGGAAAAAGTGGCATGTCTGCCTGTGGACTGTTGCTTTCATGAGCTAGCACGATATTCGACTCCGCGTGTCGGTCTAGTACAAAGCAGGGTTCATTCAACATCACTCATCATTTATATGGTATCGTCCTGAATATGCATGAAATAGTTGCCACTAGACGTTAAGCACCATTCAATCAATTTGTCAATCTATTATCATTAACTTTAGCGTTTTAAGGCTTAAAGCTATGTCGAAAGGCATTCAACAAGGGTGGAATTCAACTCACGATGACGAGCTCTAAACCATCCCGACTATATATAAAATATAAAAAGTTTGTGTTAAATGGAAATCGAGATACCGAAAACAAAAATGGTTTAAGACAACTCAATGGCCACACGTCCTGAAGTGGAACAGGCGGACGCAACAGGTGATGGTTAACTCTTGTTTTTTGGATAAAATATGCCCCCCTTTCCTCGATGACAATGTTTGAAAAAAGGCCCAGTTAAAAACAAACTGTCAAAATCATACAAAAACATACAATTTACATATAGAAGGACCAGGATACAATGAATAAAAATGCAAATAAAAAGGTGCTGCTTTCTATACATTGTAAATATATGTAGTTTACAGAAAGCAAGCTTATTATGCTATGAATGAATATAAGGTCATTAATTCTATAAACATGGGAACATGAGAACATCTATAAAGATTAGGTCCACTACCGTTAAAAAAATCTTGACAAGATAAGATAGGTTGCAATGCAAAAACAATATTCATGAAAAGTTTAAAAAAAATGGCATTTGCACTCAATTTTGAAAGAGACTGCCGTCAAAGTATAATTGTATATAGTTCATGATAAAATTAAATACATTTGTACATAACATGAAATGTTATGTATACTGAAATGACTCGAAGATTGCATGTAAAGCTTTTTGTTGTTGTAAAGAGTGTGTCTGATATAGTTGCATTTGGAAAGGTTTGTAGAAATCTGTGACATACTAACAAGCATACTGAGCTTGCTTTCAGTGAACTGTGAGTATTTACTGGGAATTACATTTAGAAAAAAGAGATGTGGTATGATTGTCCACGCGACAGCCATCCAAAACGTGTAATTTACAAACGTCTCTCATTTACTTCTTTCTGAATTTGAAGTTTGTTTGGGTACTTTTCTAATGAATGGCTATCTCGCCGAGTGACAACTTGTCAGCAGTGCTCGCAGTCAAAATGTTGGAAATCTTGTTAAAAATACCGAGACTATTAATAAGCACAAACATCAAAATGTGTCTGATGTAAATCTAAGTAAATTGTGCGCTTTCTTGTATGATTTTTACAATATGTGTATAATGATTTATTTTACTTTTGTCACTTTAGACAGCAAGGAAGAGGGATGGGTTTTAATCCAACAGAACTATGTAATCCCGCCGCGTTTTGTCAAGACTTGTGTCAATTGTGTTATGTACGTTCCATTTTTTCGATCTCCTTTCATTGATATATACATATACGTTCGGATATTTCGTCTGTCAACTTTAACATTGTCGTGGTTTATAAAGACGAGGTCGCGAGGAGCGACATTTCCCTCTTGTTGAAAACCTCTGGTTTTTAACCTTTTTCTTCTGCTTGATAAGGTATAACGCTGTCTGCGTGACATTTATGTCACTTCCTTACTTTTCGTCGTAATCGGAAAAGTTTATATTGAAAATTTGCCCCAGAGAACTTACTGTAAAAAAGGCTAAATAGGACAGCAGTAGTTGTTTTCTGGATTTAAATGTTTCTGTTTCACAAGTTAAAATAGAACTAAAATATACGATAAGAGATTTGATTTTTCATTCACTATTGCATATTTTTTCTTTCTTCCCGGGGGAGCCCATTTGGCAAATATTGGTAAATAAATCACGTACATTTTAACACAGTCCATTCTGACTTATCATGTACTTGAAGAAACTTATACATAAAAGCTATTTAAGATCTTTTATGTTGTATTCCTTGGTATCAACATTGACCCTCTGCTCAAATATTTACATCAAAAAAATTTAAGTTGTTATTATGTTAACTATTTGTCCTTCATGTTGTCGATACTTTTTTGTGGCACTTTCACAGTGACCTTGTTTTCTTTGGTTATTAATGATATTTTACACTTAATCCAGCCAGATGTGTTTGATTGATATCTTAGTTAAAGATAACCAGGTTTATTATCAACAGTGTTCAGATTTTGAATAGGCTTAGCTTTCAGAAACCGCTAGTACTTTTTCGAGGTAGGTACATCTTGTTTGTTATTATTTGCGTACTATGTTTCGACATAAAAAGTTAAATATTATGCATATGTTTGTTTACGTTTGTTAAAGTTTGTTTTTATGTTGTTTTGTCACACAATTGTGTCAGGTTAGGGAAGAGTGGAGTATTCACAACATGTTTAACCCCACCACATACTGTATGTACCTGTCCCTAGCCAGAAAACTGTAATCCAGTGGATGTTTTTTGTTTAAATGTGACATGTTTTGCATTGTATACTTCTCTGGCCAATATATGTAACATTTGAATGTCATCACTTTTATTTTGGAGCCTTGTCGTATGTTTGGGTATGTTTCCATTATCGAAGGCCTTAGTTGAACCTTTAGATGTCTGTTATTTACACGTTTTTTTTTATGATTGGCGCATAGACCACATCTTCTTTTTCAATATTTAGCAGGTAATGAACAATTTAACAGGTTTTTTATGCAAAAAACGTGAACATGAAAACGTATAACTGGATTAATGTCATGTGAATAAAGAATATTTGTCCCCATTAGCTTCGAAATTTATAAGAACATAAATATAAACTGTAACATGTAATAGGTGAATTAGGTATATTTGCTAAACATTTCAATGATACACGTAGGTGTATCAAATAACTTAAAATATATACATGTAAATACTAAAGTTAACATCATCATTTATTGCATTTAATTAACGATAAAATGATATTAATGCTCTTTCCCTTTGTGTTAAATATTGCTATTAAACATAATGTAATTAAAATAATATATTAACCAGCTGCTGAAGTTCAGCTTTTATTACAGCAATAAGAAAAGCATCTAAAACAATATTCAACCATCATACAAATTAATAGAAATAAACTCAAAAATGAACTACATGCCAAAGCAAATGCACCTCTTAAGTTTATGTCGTTATAGAAAAACTTATAAGGTCTTGGATCTTTTTAACAAATGGACAGAACAGTTTTAACCCAGGTTATACAGTTTCTTGTGTGTATAATACCATCTATTGACACTGCACAATTAGTATAAATTTCAATATTTCATTTACGACAAAGTACAAAAAGTCAATTAAGAACGCATTCTTGCTTAGTCAACATAATTTATGTTTGCGTTGATTGATTGATTGATTGTTGTTTAACGTCCAGTGGCAAATATTTCATGCATATTCAGGAGAAGTTAAACAATAAATCAATATGTAGACTGTGAGCAAGGGACCGGTAAGGGAGGGACTTTTAGACTGCCACTGGAAAAATTGCGGGTTGGATAGGGGCGGAAAATTTAGCCTCGTAACTGGCCGCACACTGACCACTCAAAATAAGCTGTTACAAGGGGTCTTTAACGTGCTTAAGACATGGCATTTCCTAAACACGGGTCGTCTTTAACGTCTCCCTCATGACGGATTGTGAATTTATACAACCCCCACAATCAGGGACGCCCCCTTTTAAAGGACTAGTGCCTCCAGCACGGAGATACCTGGTGCCTATTCTTTCCCCGGCACAACCTTCGAGAAGGGGAGTTTGAGTATTTATACATCCCTCTCGAACTAACGGACGCCCATTTAGCAGGGGTTATACCTGCAGGCGCAGAAACCGAACGTGAAATAGAAAGCTTCATAACAAACATTAAAGTTGAAGCAAGTATTATGAGGGTGTACATGATTTGGTATCCCAGAGGCAAGTCACATCAGGAACAATTCAAATATGACAATTACAACAAAATCCACCTGATAAAATGACAATAGAAACGTGTAAAACGAAGATAAGAGTGCTTTATAAGGATGCATTTCATGCGTCTTTTAGGAATCCTGGTGCAATGTACACTGCAAGGTCTGGAAATATAAACATGGGAGATGTGGCATTATTGTCCATGAGACAGCCATCCATCAAATAGCATTCGAAACTAAACCTCTACAGGTCACAGATTACGTCCTTCAATAATAATTCGGAGTCCATACCGAAACGCAAGCTAGTGGGGAAACAATATAATACAAAATTACCAAGGAGAAAATCCCTTTTAAATGTATATTTGTTTGGAAGCGAATATTTCATAAAGGATAGCAATGTCGGAACCGTTCACATTTCCAAAGGAACAACACTAACAAATAAGCAAGAAATACTTATTTTGTTGAACCACAATAAGACACCAGTACTTTCTAATTACCTTGAAAGTTTCAAATTTGACTCTTTGTAGATCATTATATCTGTTAAAGACTGGAAATTGATGATGTTAACTGGTTTGTAATTTTGACAGTAATACATGGCTGTCTCATTGACAGTTATACCCATTTTCGATTTCTATATCTAAGACAGAATTTGCATTCAGAGTAGTTTCCTTCCTTGGTCAGGAGACATTTGTGTTCTGTCTATCCATATCTGTTTAACTATGGTCATTGATGCAAATGTCCAGTTTTCAGCTTAAAAGATGTTTATATTTGGGTTTATAACAATGCCCGTATTTAACTGGTTAATAATGCGGAATGTATGACAAGAAGATATAAAGATATAAAACGATATGGCTTTAGTAGTATTTAAGGGAGAATGCAACAGAATGGTAATGATGTAGAAACCGAGAAGCCCGGAAGCTTTAGAACCAAATTATCATTTTATGCTAGAAATAATACCAGCTATTAACAGCTAACTGGAAATGTAGAATTTTGATACAAGAGATAGCACATCCTACGTTCTACGGAAAAAATTGCAGTGTACAGGGTCGACTTTGTAGTCAGAACACAAAAACTTGTTTTTTTTTTGTTGGTACTGATATTAATAAACTTAAGCTACCTCACATCGATATGATAAGATATGATTAAATATTAAATTTGTCATTGCATTCATCTTTTCTTGCCTCACCTTTATTGTCAACAGAGTATTAAATCGCCGGGATACTATGACTGATTACATCTAGTGCTGAGAGGCTTGATGTCTTGTTTGTCTTCAAGAATCTCACTCTGAGCTTGTTTTCGGTAGCTGTGAACATTTGTTAGAGTGGTTTTCTTATCTTTTTTATTGTTTGGTAAATGTACTCTCTAGTCGGATTAGGTGACTTTCTGTTTGATGTTTATAGTTCGTCTGTTACTGTTTTTGTTTTCCTTGATTTTTTTCCGATGACGACTCCTTTGGGAGGCTTAGGATCGTCCTAATCTAGTTTACCCCTGCATATGACTCATATGCCTGCACAAATCAAAATCGAGGTTGTAGTCTTAGGTTTGTATTTTTGATATGTTTTGTTACATGTACATTTTTTATAATATTCAGGTAAGAGCAGTGTTGTATTACATATGCATTTTTTGGGCGATCTAAATTTTCTGGTAAAAAAAGAAACGCTATTAAGACTATCTTTTATTATTAAATAGTAAACATTCCGCTATGTCTTTTTTCTATTGATAAATATTATAAGTAAGATGTTTCTGACCTGAAACTTGTCGTAACGTCAATTTACCTTTTGAAATTACGTGAACTTTTCAATTTGTCAATTTCTGCCTGGAAATTCAGTTCACTTTTCCGTGGTCAGGTTTTAAATTTATTGAAGGTCAATAACTGTGCCGTAAAGAATTGTCAATAAAAGGTCACTTAAAAACATCTGAAAATTCAGCGTGATTAGATGCCCCGTTATGCCAAAATGAGAGGGAACAAGCAGTTGGTATGGTACGGGCTGGAATTCGATGTGGATGTTGCAAATCAATTTAATGTCAGTAGAACAACCATATCAAGACCTATGATTCGTCTCAGACAGCGCTTGGCCGCGTGTGACGACACAACGTCAGAAACGCCATATTAGACTTATCCACCTGAGAAATCGATTTGTAACTGTTACGGTAACTGCCCGTCAGGCATATGGAAGAACTAACAACAGGGTATCTGATCAGACCGATTACGTTCTTTTGGTTTACGCGCTTGCCCTCCAGTAAAAGGCCCCATTCTGAAACGTCGGCAAAGAACTGAACAACTCTCTAGGGCTCGAATAAGGGTTCGATGGAACAGAAAAACATAGCAAAATCTCCTGTTTACGGATGAATCAAAGTTCAACATGGGCGTGCCAAAGTCTATAGACGTCGTGGAGAACGCTATGCAAACAGCTGCATTATGGAGACTGATATATTTGGCGGAGGAGGCGTGATTGTTTGGGGCGAGATATGTCATACAGTACTTACCGAGTTAAAAATTATCGATGGAACTTTGAATGCTGTACGTTACAGAGATGACATTCTGGCACGTATTGTTCTTCCTTTCATACGAAATAATGGTTTCTACCATATATTTCAACAGGACGATGCAAGGTGTCATGTGGCTCACATCTGCAAACAGTTTCTGGAGCGTAATCATATCCGCGTGCTTGATTGACCGGCTCTACCTCCAGACTTATCGCCAATAGAACATCTCTGGGATAAACTTGGTAGACGTGTTCTCCTGCAACCGGAAACGCTCGACCAACTACGCAGGGCATTGCAGGAAGTATGGAACAACATCCCGCAACACTTTATTGTGACTTTGATTCGTTCTATGCGTCGTAGGTGTGTTGCAGTGAACAACGCAAGAGGTGGACATACCCGTTATTAAGTGTGCGAACTCGTATTGATGCATCGCAATCTCAGTGAACCTCATGCGTCCTTAATTCG
>JARWCS010356058.1:0-10837 GCA_034783895.1 Geukensia demissa
AGTTCAGGAACTTTCAGACGAAGATAACGTATCTGGAGGTTTTGGATATTCATAAAGACGGAATTATAGTTTACTTCAGTGGAAAGTGTAAACATTTCCATTTAGTATTACACATCAGTCATATTTCATTGTTAATTTTTAATGCTACTAACAGATACGTTTTGTTGCTAAGGTTTCCAGTTTTGAACTATTTTGTATGTTATTAGCTAATTTTTCATTTTAATTATTATTTTTTCAAAATGTATTTTGGAAAATGCATGTACATTTACTTTAATCTGTATTCGATTGTTTTATATAACTTTTTTGGAGAGATCATTGGATAATGTTGTACAGCTTTATCTAATGTATACTCTTGCTCATAAATATGGAATATTTTTATTTTCGACCTTACATTAGAAATATGTATGGCTAGACTTTTTCAAGATTTACAACTTTTTTAAAGAAATGGCAGAATGCCTAAAGAATGATATTAGAGGATAGTTAAGTAATAAAATTGAATTAAATAAAACATATCAAATGATTCTACCCGGAATACAAAATTACCATTTTTTCACAAAAATGTGCGTTTACTAAACATCAGACAAAAATCTTAAATCGGAAACTTTTGTAGCTTGAAGTAAAATAATGAGATTTGCGTAAAGATTTTTGGTATTCCAGCTCATAGTTTTTGGATGCAAGTCTCCAAAGATGAATTTTTGACTCAGAAAAAGTCAATATTCTAAATAAATGACCAAGTGTATATCTCCCTGGGTTTCTTCTGTAAATTAAGATGCTATGAACCATTCCATTCGTCGTTGAAAACGAGAAAGAATAAAAAGTGTATGAAGGGGTTTCTAATGGAATTGAAACTCCTTCTTATGGGTCTATCTGACACGACTGTGGGGTTTAAATATAAGAAATCTGGATGTATAATGACGACTTTATAAATTGATGTTTGTTCATTTCTGAGGTTTGTGTTGGGCTGTCCCTTGGTCATATTTGAACAATATGGGTTGGAAATAGTCTTGGAGGGGTCAGATTAGTTTCTAAGAGAAAGAAGGGATACTGAGGAGTACTTGATTCATCTGTTTGTCGCTTTTTATGTATTATAATTATTAGGAATATTTTTTTTTAATTTGCTGGTATCATTCATATTCATTAATCTATAAATAGATAAATTACATATTATTTCTTACATCAAGTTAGTGCGCTTGGCCGACAATTTTGCTGGACCAGGTCAACATACCTTTAGTAACGATATGTTGTGAGTGTTTGGTCATCGTTGCATGTCATTCATTTTGGTGATTCCAATAAAATATGTTCAGTTTTACCATATCTTTTATGAATGATAGGATTGATAATTTAGTCTTTTTTCATCGATTATTATATTTCATGCATTTATAACTAACATGCACCAATATTGTTTAGTATTTTTTCTAACAGGGTTTAAAACCTGTAGATGTTTAAACTTTATACATTGATTGATCGTTGGTTGCTTAACGTCCAGTCGTAAATATTTCATGCATATTCAGGACGAGAACAAGTTCAACAATTATCAATATCGAAAAGGCAGACTGATGGGACACAACATTGCAACGATTTTTGACTGCAACTAGAAAAAAGGAGAAATAGGTAGGGACAGAAAATTTAGCCTTTTGTAGCGGTATAAACCTCTCTTTTTCGAAAACTACAAAAGAGGTCTTTTACGTGCAAGGAGCGTGGCAAACACGTCACCCACTATGGCCCGCGACCAGGCTTTCCGTATTTTAACCTGACATCGCTCCAAAGAGAGGGTCTCCCTTAACCGCCACCTGGGGTTTGCGCTGGGTCAGCTCTGTGGGTCGAGTCCTGGAGACCAGAATTTTTGAATTGCTGTCTCATAGACCGTTATACATATTTGCAGTGACTGATCTATATTAAATTCAAAATACTTAGAGAACAAAAGGAAACCTCATTATATCCGACGAAAACAAATTAAGTCAATAAGACAGTTAAATCATTTAAAAGATATTTAAGGCAACAGCATATGAGTGGAAAAATGAAAATGAACATTGCGTAATCACAATATCGTCGTACATGACGTCTTGACCAATGAAAATCAACCAGAACAATCATGATGTTCTTAGAATTCTTTTGCATTTCTGAAAAGGTCCATTTCAAAATACCCAATTGAAAATCGTCAAAATTGCAAGGTCTTAAACTAACCATGAACTGCTTGCTGTTAAGGATAACCCGAGTTTTTTTCGGCTTATGGTGGGATCCGTAATATACATATGCGCCTTTGTCTTTGTGTCTTTAGTCTGTTTCTTTTTGTGTGTTTATCGTGTTTTGCCATGTGATATTCCGAGGTAGTCAAATTTTAACCTTTGGCTTTTCTTGCTGCAGAATATACAGTTTTTAATTGACTGAAAAGCTGTTTTTAACCTGCTGATATATAAAGAAAAACATGTCATGTTTCCCGGCCACACTACTCCGGCTTTAAGTCGACCAGGCTGTTTTCCTTTTTTAAAATATTTCGTAGCATTAAAGCAGCAGATATCACTTGTAATATCTTTCTCTTGAGCCACACATGAGACAGAACATACGACCGCCTACAATGGAGGCATTCAGTCTGTCACAAGACCGCTGAAACAATATTCCGAATGAAAATATGAGTAGTAGCACTGTTTTTAATGAGACTGACATCCACCAAAGTCAAAACTGCAAATAATTTAACATTAAAAGGTTCTTTCAGGGTCACAAATATGGAAAATGGCAGGATGTACACATTCTTGTTGACGCTCAAACAAAATCACTCGTATGTATTTGACATACTAATAAATTGAATACTGTGTTCCATAACATTAAGCAATGAAGGCAGACAAAAGCTTCCATGATATATATCTAACAAAACCAATTAACTGCGTTATGAACCATCTCTCACTTGTCAAAAAATCTGGCGAAACACCAAATTAGTGTCAGGAAGAACAAACAATAGGATTGTGGGTCTATTATATTGAAAGATATATAAAGTCTACATATTTGATCTCCCTAATTATTTCACCTGGCAATCAAAAAAGTAATCTACTGTAAGTTGAGCAATTACTAATTTTTGTTGCGACACTAAGCGATTTCTGTTGTTACACTGTATTTGAATTATTATATATATATCAAATTGGTGAAAAAATTGCTCTGAAGATTTTAGGCTTCGATATTGTGTCAGTTTCTCCTGCTTTATTTTGATAATTGTGTTGAGTTTTTAAATTGGAGTATGTGTGTTTCATATACTAAACGCCGATAGAAATGCAAAACCTGACGAATATCTCTGTTGTTTCTAATTTTGGGATATAAAAAAAATTGTGTGCTGTTATTAAAAATAAATAAAGAGATTTTTTAAAAGAAGCTCAGTTTGTTTAGTTTTAAAAATCAAAATTTATCGACTGGGGTCTTAATTAAAACTCTCTAATCATCGTGTTTAATTTGACATGATTTTCACATGTTGAATAATATTCAACACGAAGTTGGTACTTTGGCTTTATGTTTGTATTTGTGATGTTACGAGTTTTTTCTTGTAGGTGGAGTTTGCATTTTGGGGAAAAAACTGATTTTGAGAACCTTGAAATTTTAGATTGAAAAATTAGTTGTCGCTAAAAATATGGGAAAACATGCTTTATAATGATCTTCAGCATCATGTAAAATAGTCCGACAATCTGATGATTGTTTTGTAAAATATTATCTTAAAGGAATTTGAAGGACAGACAAGACCATGGCCAACAAAATGAAACGAAAGACAAACATAGAGCACACAATATTACACTGAAAACTAAAGCTGTAGTAACACGAACCCTACAAAAACCAGGGTGAATTCAGGTGCTCCTGAAGGGTAAGCAACTCCTGCTCCACTAGTGGCACCCGTCGTACACTTTGTAAAACAATTAAAGTTTTGCTTTTCTATACGCACTTAGTATACATTTTATAAAGTTCTCCTTGCTTTCGTGTTTGTCGTGTTTCGTCTTCTTGTCTAATTGATGGATTGGCCGTAAATGTCAGAGAGACCACGCTCCAACAACGAGAGAAACACAGGGAATTTACAAATATATAAGTCCCCACAATGCCTTTAACAAGGATGGAATGCCAATCCTTCTCTCTAAATCTTCTATAAATCGGCCCAAATAAAAAACGGGTATTCGTAGAATAATTTGCACCTAACAGAATATTTTCAAAAATGTACATGCAACAAAACATGTAACACAAAGACAAACTTATGACCACAATTCCTGACTTGGGACAGTCACATGAGACAGGTGGCGGAGTTAAACTAGTTTAGTGGATCGCTACCCTGGTCGATCAAAGAAAAAAATCAGAGGAAACAACATCAGTAACAGATGAATTATAACAATAAAACAGAAATTCACCCATTCCTACTAGAGGATACTTGAATTAAAATAAATAAACTAAACAAAAATAAATGCAAAAATAAAGTTACATCTCACATAATCGCTCACAGTTACTGAAAGCAAGCTCAGTGTGAGATTCCTGAAGATCGACTCTTCTCGACTTAGTTGACCACTTTCTCCCGCTCTCTCTTAACAAACCTTTACTTGTTCCCGTCATGAATATGCATAGAGGAATTTTACGTTAGACATTGAGAAACAAACAACCATCCTTGACAAAGCATTATTAAAAAAATAAGAGACAAATAACAAATAATAAGTAAATAAAAGTAGTGATAGTGGAAACAGGAAAATAAAAAAATCAAGGAAAGCACTTTCTGTAACCTTTTTTGAGTTCTTTTCGCTGTGATTAAGATATGATCAAGTCTGTATAAAGATAAAAAAAAAATCTGTTGTTTGTTGGTTTTTGCTATTTCAGGGACTTTGTTTTGGTTTGTTTCTTTCTTTGGTTATTTCTTTCTTTGGTTGTTTCTTTATTTGATTGTTTCTTTCTTTTCTTGTTTTTTTCTTTTGTTGTTGTTTTCTTTGGTTGTTTCTTTCTTAGATTTGGTTGAACACCACTTTCAAAATTACTTCCGTCGAATCGCGGTGAAAAGTGTAACCAATAGAACAGAATGTTCTCCAACGACGAGAAAACCAGAGGAAGTTTAAAAATCAAGAGGTCAACACGGTTCATTGAATATTATATCAAGGAAACTATATATGTACATACTTATTAATAAAATTATTTTTAACTTAAAATATTTGCAGCAATATTTTATCGTCCTATTTTTCTGTGAATAGGAAGCGCTAGAAAACCGAATTGTCATCAATAAGTGGACAATTGAAATTACCAGGAAAAACTGAAAATAAGAGGACAAAGCAAGATACAAAAAACATAAATACGTCATTTTGCTTTTAAAATGCATATTTGTAAAAGCATATATTTTTTTTTTATTTCACATGCATTCGGTCTGTATTTACAGGTAAAACAGAAGAACACGAATCCCGTTGTTTAACTTGCACTTGAAGTATGAGTAAAGAAGGGAAAAGTTATGGTTGTCGATGTGATAGACACAAAAAAGTCCAATTACAAACATCTCAACATCTACTTATAACCAAACAGCTTTCAGCAATGGACAAAGCTAGAAGAGTGAAATGTGAAATTATAAAATAAAACAATAATATACCAATTATAGCTTACAGCGCAAAACTAGTAAATAATACACCAGAACAACAACATTATTGACCATTGTGGGGTTAAACATATTATCCTTGTCCCAATCTGTTGACTGGGTTTCTGTTCTTCAATAGTCATGTTAGTACAGGTAGAAGCAAAACAGAAAAAAAATTCATTTACAAAAGTCATATCGTTGGAAAAGGAAGTTTATAAGACAAAAAAGGAGAAATATGTAGACAAGAAAAAAATCGCTAAAAGTAATTTAGAAAAAAGCAACCAAATCCGTCTAGAAATACATGCAATCCGTGTAGAATACCGGCTTTCTGTCTAAAATACCGGCGCTTTATCAAGCAAAATATGTAATCCTTCTAGAACTACCTGCAATTCGTCTAGAAATACCTGCAAACCGTATATAAATACCTACAATCCGTTTAAAAATACCTGAAATATGTATAGATATACCTACAAGCTGTCTACAAACTACTGAGATCCGTACAGAAGTGGCTGTAATTCGTCTAGAAATTTCTGCAAACTGAAATTACTGTGGCCTATCTTGAAATAACTACAGTATGTCTCAAAATATTTGCAATTAGTCTTAAATACCAGCAATCAGTCTAGAAATATATTGAAACGATGGGCAAGTCATTTATTGCTGGTAAAATATCTTCTGACCTCTTCTTGTTCATGCGTGCACTGAATAGGGGTGTAACGATATACCGGTATATCGATATATCGCCGTATTTTTAACAAACCCGGTACACCGGTACAAAATCTTGCGTAACGATATTTTCTTGTACGATAAATATATGGACAGTTTAACATCTAGACCCTTGAAATTAGCTGTTTTTTACATGGAGAAGTAAAATATATGACCAAATTACATATTTTTATACAAAAAAGATACAGATTTCTGCCTCATGGCACAATATTTTAAGAATTACCGTACAAAACTATTGAAAAGGAAAAGAATGAAAGGCAAGAAATGAAATGAGAAGTCGAAAAACAAACGTAGAACATTCAACAAAACACTGACAACTAAAGCTCTAGTAACACGAACCCTAAGTTAACCAGGGGGAGTTCAGGTGCTCCGGAAGGGTATGTAACTCCCGCACCACTAGTGGCACCCGATGTGTTAGTCAGTAGAAAAGGCCAGTGTATAGTCACAATCGATGTTAGTCACAACCGGTAGAGTTCACGACAGTGGAAAGATATCCATTGTCATTTGTGATATGAATATTTCGTACCGGTCAATTGACCTGCAACACAAATATCATCTATAAGATATGTAACACAACACAAGACAACACACCAGCATTTAGTATACAAGCACATAAAAGGCACTTATTTAAGTAATTAACGCAAGACAGAGTTGCACATGCACTAAAACATGACTGTCACTGTCGCTTTAATTTCAACACTTTTTTTCCTTCTTTACTAAATACATGTATCTAATGTTTTACGAAAAAAAAACTCTTTTTTTCATAAAAAGTTAAAAATCAAAAAATGTTCCAAAAATCTAAGACATATTAGAATTTTAAAAAAATGCAAAACATTATCTTTTGGAAAAGTAGAATTTCTCAAACGAATTTGAGTTCATAACATTGAACATTAGAAAACGAAAACAAACTTCTTCAAAATTACAACAGTCAAGACGTGATTAAAGGAAAAAGTTCTGTTAACTTTTTGTCATCTAATTATATAAAAACTAAACAAAATAATTGTCAAAGAAAGAACAAAACTTAATCATCAGCATATATATATATATATAAAGAGATTTATTCTTAGTGGACCAGCTTAACACCTAGATTATGATGTTACCCATTCAAAAACGGTATTAAGCTTGACATTTTTCACGATATGCAAATATGGGAACGTATATAACGTCCTTGACAAAATGTATGGAAAGAAATTTAAAAACAGAAAAAAGACAGGCGAAAATGAACAGTTTTATTTCATGTCAATAAACTCTATTCAAACTGCCTAGTAAAGTTTTAATTTTATTATAGAAAAAATAACTAATTAACTGTCAGCTTACAAGAAAGATCAATTATTCAACTTGAATTATTTAGAAACTACAAATCTAATGAAAATTGTACCAATTCAGGTTTGCTCTTCGATCAATTATTAAAAATTTTGTTTGCAATAAAATAATTATGAGTTTTGAGCATTTGTAGTTTTCAATTGACCAAACGTACATTTCCTCACTGTGACATTGTGATGAAGAACAGCAATCAAAGCGCTGTTCCTTTGCTTGGAATTATCTTGTACATATGAGATTTTTGTGTCATGAATATTTACTCCATATCCCCCTTTTTCATTTCATAAATATACGAAATTCCGGTTTAAAAACAACCAGGATTATCAAAAGTTTTTGTCAGTTTTTCAGATGATGCACCGTTCATTGGGTTCTGGATGCACTGAGAGTATAAAGTTCAAAGTTTGAAGCCATTGACATAAATAAATAAGTTTCAAAAAGAAAATAATAGATATTTATGTAAAGAGTTAGGTTAGGAAATATCCCATTAAGGTTTTTTTGCAATTCAATTTCATATCAAAATATTTCCTTGTGAGATGACTAATTATTATAAATATGGCCATGGTGAACAGTGTTGGAATTATGCTTCTTTTATTTTTATTTATTTCTAGTATGTATTCATGTTTATCTTGAGAAAAAATAAATTGTTTAAAAACGCGGGAAATAAATTGTTTAACTTACTATCATTGATTTTTATATAATAATAAATATAACATTTAACAAAATTTAAAATTTGTGATTATATATTGCAAATTGATAATTTGTTTTATTTACAGATTTTCCCAATAAAGAAAAATTTAATCAAATTTTCAAACACAAACACTTGATCACATTAGGACTGTATTGTCTTTTATTGAAGATGATCACGGCCGGGTATAGAAAAGACCGTTCGGTTTCTCCGCAATCAGGTAGAACTCCTGCTAAAGGAGCGTTCGTTCGTTCGAGCGGAATGTATAAATAGTCGAATTCCCCTTCGCAGAGGTTGTGTCGGGAAAAAACTAGACACTTAGTATACATTGTATCTGAGTATTGGAGGCACTTGTTACATATATGCCTGGATAATTAATGAAATAATGATAAAAAGTGCGTATAAATTTATGAAAGACACAAAACGGAATGGAAATTTACAAAGTTTCCTTGGTAATGAAAATCAATGAAAGAAATGCATTGCGATATCATTTTTGATTCTATAATAAATTATGAGTAGAAGGAAAAAAATGCTAAATGTCGACATAAAAATTATCGTCTTAGGTGTTTCGTATATCGTAAGAAGACGGGTCAAAAATGAATAGTTTTATTGCATGTCAATACATTCTGTTACCAACTGCTCAAAATTGAAATAAAATCAAAATCAGTTTTTACAGAATTTATTGATATGAAATTAAACTATTCATTTTGGCTTGTCCATCATAAATTGGATGATGGATATCTTGTCCATTGCTCTCTTTTATCATACTTTGACTTAAAAATTTCAGTCTACCCCTTTGGTCTACTCGAATAAGTTTACTTCATAATAAATCAGCTTGGGTTTTATTTTCATGTAACGGTATGAATGAACTTTTTGCAAATTAACAAATTCATTTGTGCGTAATTCTTTCATGTTTTTCACACTTATGTATAACTTAACTTATAACTGAGGTTCTGTTTTAAATATCTTATAACAGTATGCGTTTCAAAGATGCACATGTACAAGGGCATGTGCTTTTTTACACATGTTGATTGATTGAATGTTGCTTAACTTCCAGTGGCAAATATTTCATGCATATTCAGCATATAAATGAATGATGATGATTACAGTACGTTTAGGTTTGTGGAATTTATTTCTTAATTAGTTCAATGATGATGATGAGTGAATCTTGCTTTGTACAAGACCGACTAGCTGAGCCGGACTCACGAGAACAACAGTCCATAGGAAGACATGAAACATTACCCAGACACATTATTCTGACTCTGGGGCGACCAGTCTTGGCTCTTACTCCTAAATGCTGCGTGTTTTGCGGAGAAACAGCAGATACCAATTTTAATGTCTTTGGTTTGACCCGTCCTGGGATCGAAACTACGACCTTCTGTACACGGGACGAACACGCTAACCATTACACCACCGATGGAGCCTTATACATAGATCTACTTCCTTGACCAGTTGTTGTTGTTGTTCGAGCTCCCACTTTATTTAAACGAAAGAATATGGAATATATACTAGAAAGACACATTCCACATCTTTTCTGGAATGTGCATTGCATCAGTTCTCGATAAGCTGTTGCCTTTAGGTCTCTAGATTGTCATGTAGCACGAAATTAGTTCTTAAAAATAGTGTCTTGCGTTAAATTCTTTTATCAGATTAAAACAATCGGAACACACTCGTTTTTTTCCGTCACTTTACCAGATTTTTATGACGGAAATGGCCGGTGTGATTAGATTGCGATTGAAAATGACTAAATTTTATTTTGTACGAAGCGCTTTCCTGGATTAACCTTCATCGGGTGTATCTGAGTTGATAAACCCTCCGTTACATGTAAATCAATTGAGTAAAATAAAAAAAAATAATAATAAAGTTATTAAGGAATGAACATTTCAGAACCAGCTCAACAGTTTAAAATTGTTGACGTTCAACAAAATAATAATGTAGGATGATTGCAAAAAAGTTCAAATAATCGATTTCTATACAATGCAGAAGAAGAAAATTCTTAAGTTATAACAGTTTGACATAATATCAGAATAACCACCTAATTACTGTATAATATGTAATTGTAGAATTTACACAAATTGAATCCAGTAGCCAAACAACAACACCAACAGAAGATACAACCACAACCAAAGCAGGTAACATGACCAACTTGACTCAAATAGTGTCCACAAGACTTGCTCAAATATGTGAAAGTAAAATTGTAAAGAGTTAAAGAGGAAGGTTAAATACGAAACTTTATGACAAGCGCGATGACTTTGACTTTCCAATCGTTAATTTTCCATTTTTGAGCGGCAACATTCCAGAAGCGCCGGCGTATGGAGTATACATATCACAGCTGATTCGTTACTCAAGAGCTTGTGATATATATAGCGACTTCATAGATAGGGCCCGGCACCTGACAAAAAAGCTGCTCAATCAAGGGTATGTTGTGCCTAAGTTACAGTCATCCCTCTTAAAGTTTTATGGACATCATCATGATTTGGTTGACAGGTACGATAAAACCGTGTCCCAAATGAAAGAGGACCTGTTCTCTTGATGTCCTTCCT
>JARWCS010356068.1:0-10837 GCA_034783895.1 Geukensia demissa
AAGAAGACAAAACTGACCGATGATTGTCAAGGATTTCCTCTTTGGTAAGTGTCGTTGGGGTATATGTTGGGTTGCCACGTGAATTGTCGATACCTAATTCCTTTATCAAGCAAATTTATATATTGTTTTTACAATAGTAAAATTTTGTTAATCTCAACTTCTTGCCGTATGGTAGATCTAGTCTTGAATTTTTCCCGCGGTAATTTTAAGGTTGGGGCAATTGCGTGAATTTTCGTTTGGAAAAAGAAAGTTTTGCATGTTGAATGTAAGGTATCAGTTCTGCAGCTGGTAAATAAGCAAATCGAAGAAATTTGATTGTCCAACCATAATGAAAATTTTGTTCGAATAAAGTTTTAGTTTAGGATATTGATTCTGTGCAGTATTTTTTCTTTAAATTTTATTTAGCTATTGCTATAGGTCGCATTTATATGCAAATTAGGTGTCCACTTGCCGGCCAAAACATGATGGAAGGGTTCATTATCGTTTTATGAATGAAATTTCAGGTGTGAAAGCTACGAGTAGCTTTTTAAGGCTTTTCGCAATATATATTACAGTTTAAAATATTATAAATGAAGTTTTGAATAACGCAAACGGTTTGTCTTATGTTAAAGTCAGAAACTATGTCTGGGGACTTAAAAACTCGTCGTAGTTCTCAAGAAAATTGGTCAGGTAATATTTACTACGATTTACACACGGTTACAACCATAAGAAATTCTTGTTTTTTTTTTCGTGTATGACAATCGATTCTTATAAAACGAAGAGAATGAACTCATAAGGTTATTGTTTAAACGATCCATTATTTTTTTTACATCAAAAATTATTTTTGATCGTTTTTTCAACCTCACAAAATCTCGTTACGATCTTATAAATTAAGTCGGATTTGTTTGATTGACATCTTAGCTGAAGAGAACCAGGTTTGCTATCAACTAGGTTTGGATTTTGGACTAGCTGTAAGAAACATCGAGTACTTTTCAGAGGTCGGTTATCTTGTTTTATTTGTTATTGTCTGCGTGCTATACATCAACTTCAAAAAATTATGATGTGTGTTTTATGTTTTTTGCAGACCACTGCTCCATATAAGGAGGAGGGTTAAGAACAGTTATAACGTTTTTAGCTTACCTGGTCAAAAGACCATGCGAGATATTCCTTCACTTTGCGTCTGTCGTACGTCCGTCAACGCTTACAAAATATCTTCTCTGAAACCGCTCAGCCAATTTAGACAAAATTTTGGTCAAATGGTCCCTTGATTGATTGTATACGGCATACCCGCCTACCAACCAAGATGGCCATAGCCTGACTTAAATGGAATGGTCTTTCTATAGTTCTCTTGCAAAATTGTATCCGGCATCATGGACAGCTGACCATGTTGATTGAAACATCCAACTTAGTTTAACACATGACCCAATTAGAAATTCTCTCAAAAGTCCTGTCAGGAACTACTGAGCCAATTGCAATTGGAATTCTTCTTTTGTTGTCCTCCATAAAATTTTGTCCAGCATCCCCGACAACCAATTGCAGCAAAGATGGCCACCACTTTCGAACTTTGATAAACTTCTGAGTTAGAAGCCATCAAACGTTGGTGGAATGATTTTCTTATGTTTCTCTTCAAAAATAGTGTTCGGCATCACATCAGCCTACCAATGTGGCCACCATAGCCAAACTTAGTTTAACATATGGGAAATTCACTTAAAAATCTTCTGGTCAGAAACAGCTATTCCAATTGCAACCTATCTTGACTGGTCCTTTGGTGGTCCTCTAACAAAATTGTGTCCATCTTCCGATTTAACGATTTCTTTCTGCCCCTTTGGTATCTTCGAATTCTTTTTTCATCCCCCTGCCATCCAAATGGCTGCCGTCAAAAATAGAAAAAAATATTGGCACTATTTTAATATCTTCTTGCCTGTTAAAACATTGTCAATTGTTACCAAACTTTAACAGAATGGTCGTCAGATGGTGATCTACCAGAATTTTGTCTGGCATTCCTGCCTCCTAACAAGATGACTGCCACAACCGAAATTAGTTTAGCATAGAAGAACCCTATCCCATATGTTTCTGAAATATTCTTCTAAAAGAATGTACTGCATCACTGCCTCAGCAGAACTTGATGTATAATAAGACTTTAACGGAAATTTCCTATAGAATCCCTGTGTGAAACTACTGAGCAAATTGTTCTTTTGTAAAACATTCCTTCCTGGCAACGACAAGTGAGAAGTCTCAATCAAGTGAGTGAGAGACTCTTGGGAGCCTTTGGTTTTATTACCATGAGACCTATTAATGTGCGTGCTTAAAAAAACATATATGATAGTGGAAGAAATGGAAGAATTTTTAGATATATTCCCTTTGTGTTTATGTCGTTTTAAGACTGTGTTGATATTTTGTTTGTAGTGGTTTCAGTTCAATTATTTATTTACGGATTTTACGTGAATTGGTAAAGCTTTTATGGGACCGTTCCCGTTGTTTTGGAACATTTTCTTAAGGTTGGACTGTTATATATTTAAGTATCTGAAAGTGTTCTCCGCTCATAAAACCACAAAAAATATAACTTTTATCATGTCTTGTTACCCAAGACTATTGGTTGATTGCACCATCAAAACAAGACAAATTTACAAAGTCGAAAAAATTAACATTACACCCTATGGGAAAGTTAAAGCTTCAGCTGTGGCAAAAAATTAGAATTCCAACGATATATTATATGATATATTTCACTGTAAAACTTTTGTTGTGGCAAAATTCGTTTGTTGTACTAAAGTTAAGATACCATAACACCACAGGAACCACTCAACTTATGATGGCGACAATAAAATTTTGGAAAGGACTATTTTAATCTGGATTCAGTGTATCCTTGTTGTAATAATTTGAATGACAAGAGCAACCCTCTGTCCAGAATATTCTGATTCTTAGAACAGGCTCAAGAGTATCACAGAAACTGCAACATATGACATAAAAACCCATACACAGGAAAAGCAGGAATATTGCCACATAAATATGGGAAGATTACAGTAGGAAAGTCGAAATCTTCTCATTCCTCGTAAATTTTGGAAATATGGTAATTCTCTTGATTACTTTGATGAATAGATCTATAATGATAAAGCAGATGTATTAGACTCGAAGATCTTTTCAACTTCCAGCTGCTGGGGTATATTTGGTCGAGATTAGGATTGTTTAATGACAATACATTATCAATATAATGAAAGGTAAAATAAAATGACCTGGCTAATTTCTTTCTGTCATTTTTCGAGGAGTCCCTGTATGAATTCTGATTCTTATGATTTCAAAAACAAATGATAATCTCTCTACTTAATGGAGTTGTAAATCAAAAATATTGAATGTTGGCAGGTTATTTTTCCAAAATAAGAAAATGGTCTTGTTCGAATGTTGCTTTACTCAAGTTATTTGGTAAAGAATTCATTGCTTGTGCAACTATTTAAAAGCAAACAGACAACACAACTAGTATGAATACGAAAATTGGCACAATCATAGAAGTGAATGTTGAAATACAAATTGGCATTTAAGATTTGAATTCCTAGAAATATAATTTGAAACTAGGATTATGAAGGATTCTACTAAATGTGTATTAAGACTATTAGCCGTCGGCTTCGTGCAGGTTTGTTCTTGGGTCAAAAATATATTGTTTCAAACACAATTATGAACGGTTTACTGAGAGAGGCTTAAATCTGTTATTTGCAGAAAGGTAATAGGATGTTCAATATCATATTTTAGAGAGCACTTGTGACAGATTTCAATGAGGAAACAGGTGAAGGGACAATATTCCTGCTGTTTATGTACTTATTTCACATTTTTATTCATTATTAAAATATTTTACTGTAACATCAATATTAGCATGATATCATGCTGATTTTGCAAATAAATAAGTGAAAAATAAATATCTAAACGTCTTTTTAGTGTGGAGCTTCTTATGTCAGGATGTCTTGAAAACTGCCTTTCAATATTTGGACATTGTGTAAAGTCTGTATATCAAAATTTTTGTTTTCCGCCAGTTGGTGTATGTGCTGGATAACTCGAAGAGGCGAACGGGTCATTATAAGCTGAGTTCTGCATTCCAACCATGGCTGGTTGGGGATGATGTTGGTATGCCGGCACGTGACTCCCTGTCATAGTTATCACAGTCTGGGGTTGCTGATTTGGTAAAACTGTTCCTGTAGAAACTGGCATACTACATCCAATGATCATTAAAACAAAACAAACTATCAGCGCTCCACCTCCTGCTGCACAGCATAAATAAAATGACCACCCTGGTGCAACATCTGTACCAAATGCAGCAAGGAGTGTTATAACATCACCAAATGACCCTTTAAAGAAATACAGGTAGTACCATAAGACACCTCCTCCACTGAAAAACCCTGAAAAATGTAAAGTGCAAATATCAGTTATCACGTTTAAAAGTGGTTTGGGTCTCATTTTAACTTTGCTATTTTTTATTTTCTTCATTTTCTAGAAGGTAAGATTTAAGTTTAACGTACTAGCTAAATCATCTACATATGATTGTCACTGATGGGGATGGTTTTGTCGTAACTGATGTTTTGTTTGTCTTACAAGTGATTTACTCATAACACAATAACTACTTTGTGGTTACGGGGGTTTTTCGTCTTGATATTGACAAACGGAATAGGTTGGGCAAATATGTGAACGTAAGAAAGTTCAGTACCCGTTATTCATTTCTATCCGGTATGGTCTTTTTGTGGCTGTGTCAAGTCATGCTATATGCCCTACTCCTAATATTTTAATATAGAAATAAGAGGTGTTGTGTGATTGATTAATTGATTGATTGAATATTGCCTAACGTCCAGCGGCATATTTCATGCATTTTTAGAATTAGAGCATACTAATGAATGTTGATGAATGAATCATAGAATCATAAATGAATGAAGTAGACCGACACTCTGAGCCGGATTTTTAACGTGATAGCTCACGAAAGCAAATCCACAGGAAGACATGGCTCTTTACCCTCTTCACGCTAACCATTGCCGAGGCAATGTGGTGTTGTATGATTGTCTATGAGACAGCCAATCAAAAGGTACAAATTAAAGACATCTACAGAAAATTCAAACCTAAAGTAAGCTGTGGAAATAAAACGTAAAGGCATTTAAATGTAATTAGGCAGGTCACCTGCTGCTGGATAGTGTAAAAAAAAATTGGGAATAATAACCCTTGCAATGGGTAACGTTCGCCTTGGTTTGAAGAGGGTTGAATAATCTGATATTTCAGGGAATTGTCACTTGGAAATGAAAATTTTGTATATACATGTGGGGTGCGCAATATGCTATATTTTCCGCATTTTTTAAAATGAACATCACTGTAAATTTTAAGGGACAATATTGCATTTACAATGACAAAAAAATTAATTTGAATTTCAGGATACTTTTTATCATGGCACTAACATTTATATCAGAAACTACATTTTGTCTAATGAAATCATGTCTGATGTATAATTCTGGATATGAGATAATACCCTTCTTAACACTGAATATGTGCAGGCTGTTTTCTGTACTTAAGTTACAGTTTTACTTATGGTTGCAAAAGGAAAATGTTGCCTTTTTCATGACAATTTGCGCTGTGATAAAAAGAATCATGAAATACAAAATATTTTTATTCATCAATGTAAATGTATATCCCATTTTGGGTATAATACTTTGCGCCATGTTAGAAAGAATCATGAAATCCAAAATATAAATGTATATCCTTAAAAATTGTAACTGTTCTCTTACACATTGCCCCTTGTGGGCCCTTAATTGGAATAATAAAGAATTTATCCAATTTTGGGTATAATGCCCATTCCTTTAATGAATATCTTCCCCAACCTATTTATGTTGCAAAATCCTTTCATGTATTGGGAGCATACCTGGAGGGGTGTATATGTGACCTGTTTACAGAAAAAAAAGTTCGTACATTTTGTACCCAAACGAAGTTCGTACATTTTTGTACGTTAACAGAATGCACTTTTCCAGCGAATTTTGTCGCTTCCAGGGACCGAAAGAATGTTAGCTACCGGTACCTGTATGTCATATATCCAGAACATTGTATGTTACTAAGTTAGGAATATAGGGTTGTTTGTAAATATACCGAAATTCTGTGTAAAACACTTGCAAATTATGGACCGCAAATGTTGTCTGACCGAAATTCTGTGTAAAACACTTGCAAATTATGGACCGGAAATGTTGTCTGATTTAAAAATCGGAAACAATATCCGGAAGCATTTATTTTCGTTTTTCTCCCAAAGTAACCCAAACGAAATAATCATAAGCGAGGATGACACATGTGACTATGCATAGTACCTATAGGGCACAGAGGTAAAATGATGAATTCATCCTGGAAGGAAGAGAAGCGACACACACAACGAGGTCTTCTCATTTAAATGTATAGAAAAGTTCATTATTGTGTAGAATTGTCATATGTAGTTTTTTTTATGTGCAATCAGGTTCTAGATAAAAGTTTTTAAAGAGTCAGTTTATCACATCACACCTTGAATCTTGTTAGGCATAAACATTTATTTCATTTTATATGTGAATTTTCAGGACCCTTTATTACAAAACTGGTTGGCTGTTGAGAAAGCTGTTATTCCTGATGCGAGCGAATCTAGTTTTTTTATTTGTCAATTGACTGTGTCATCATTTTATGCTCGTGCGATTAAGATATGGTTTTCCGGCTTAAATTTATCCTTCTCGTCCTCATATGGCAAATTTTGGGGATTTCTCGTTGGAGGACTTCTAGGTAGAAAAAGAGCTATGTACAGCTTCTACCAAACGCCACCAACAGTGTAAGACGAGAAAAAATAAGACACCATAGGGTGCGATTTCCCTTCTCTGAAGAGGCTTGCCAAGTCAAAACATCTTTTTAATGACCTAAATATCGTGCGCCGCAGTCCATCAACAGGAAATGAAAATGTAAGCTATCGAAGGATTCTGTAGAAGAAATGGGCAATAGAAAAAAAGGAAGACGTTGATATCCTTTCAGATGGGTGAAAGCTGTAAGGGTACTTATCTAAATTAGAATAAGGAAAATTATAGCACCATTAATGATTAGATTATAAAGACCCAGATCTTGTTGAAACTTTTTCTATCATTCCTGACAAATAAGTTGTCGTGCCAGCAGGTTAGGCTCCAATTAATATCTTTTTGTCTGCAAACACATTACATCGATTGTTTAAATAATTTTGTAAGCACTGAGAGCACACATGGCTACAACACTTTCAAAGAAGGAGACAATTGATAATCATATGTCAGTTTTATCTTCCCTTTGAATTTCTTCTACAGTTGAGGACTATGGTTTCCCTTTCTCCAACAATCTTCACCTCATCTAATCAAATGAGCTCGAAATTAAAGACATATTTGACACTCACAAGTCTGCATCATACCTTGGTCTTCATATCAAATTAGACAAGAAAGGAAGGCTTCACACAAAACTATATTACATACGTTATGTCGTATGAAAATGAAAAAAAATATGTGGTAAATGTCAGAAAGACTGCACTACAATCACGAGAAAAACAGAGGGAATTTTAAAATTTAGAGGTCTCAGCTTTCAATTTTTCAATATTCAACTTCTCGTTCATTGACAGTAACATTCTAGTAGCCTCGACATATGGCCCATACATCTCCCATACCATACGTTGTTCAAGAGAATGTGTCCAAAAACAGTGATTTATTAGACAGAGCTGGATCGTGTTGTCGCTCAGAGAGGTTTATGTTGCTCCTCTGTTGAAATTATCACTCCAGAAATTTTACTATTAACACCAAAATGTTGTTTGCCGATATGTAATATTCGTTTCACAGATGAAGACGGATATCTGGAGTCAACAATAAACAGGCTGTTCACTTGTGTAATCCTTGAAACCCTCCCCTACCCTGAAATGGTTAATACCAGATTGGGTAGTGGACAATGCGGCTTGCATCTACCGTGTCGGGAACTGCTTACCATTCTGGACCAACAAATCCCCCCCGTTTTTTTTGTAGGGTCGGCATTGTTAATAGTTGTTTTATATGTGAACAATGTGTCAAGTTCCGTCCCTTTATTAAATTTACTTCTAGTAAATAATCATCTATTGAAATCCAAATGATTGCAGGATTGAATTCCTATCCAGTAAAGTTTTATGTTCTATAAATCATACCTCCGAATAAACCACAACCTGCAATATTCTGTACAGTTGGTTTTGGATTTGGCTTACTGCATCCACAAAAACCAATTAAACAAGCTATGAATAAAAAGAGAGCTCCTAGTAGAGAACTTCCCGTCATTCCAAGATAGTGGACTGAAAAACAAAACAGAAATTAAATTTTATACTTCCGAGCACCAGATATCAATACAGTACTTAGTATTACTAACCATGCAGTGGAATGAAGCTCGTCATTGCAGAAAAAACTTCAAGTTTAACCCATGGTTAAATCTCCAATAAACTTATGACTTCACAATATGTTTTGAGCACAAAAATCGCGAAGTCGCAATGAATTTTGTGCAAAGCGTATATAAAACAAACTGCATTTTTCTTAATATTAACGTATTTACAAAATTAGAATCGGAATAATTCATGACAGCCATTTTAAAGTTTGTTTCTAATTTAACATGGGCTGTCATTGTTTTAACAAATTTTACACCTCACTAACGCTCGAGATAAAATTAATGTGAAACAATCCCAGCCCATGTTAAAATCATCAACAAACTTATGGCTGCCATTAATTATTTCTTAATTTTTCAGCCTGAACAAAAAATTATGTTTTAAAGCTGATGTTTCAATGATTTACATTGAGAACAAATATCATAATGGTTGTGAGATATATGATGCAATCGAATGAAAATCTTATGTTGTTATCGTGACTACACATTTGTATGTCTAAGTGAATGGCAATTCACACTCGGTTATAATATTAGAATAACGATTGATAGTAAGTGTTTAATTGTGAACTAAAGACTAGAATAATATATCAAAATTTAATACAGGTACACCTTTATTTACATTTCACATGTCAGCATTTACTTATTGATTATGGTATCAAATCCTACACTTTAGCAAAAAAAAATAAGAATCATTTTAAATGATTTTTCGCTTCATTTAGTTGGCCATGGTCTTAATTGTTTGTCTTCCGGCTTAACGATTTCTGTCTGCCCCTTTGGTATCTTCGAATTACTTTCAAAAGAAAATATCTCTTAAAACTTATAATTTGCTCAAAGTGAGGTTGGAAATGTTAGGTCTGTAGTACGTGATTTTCATTTCGGCCTTCCAATGCTGCTAATGAGGAGTTACTCCGCGATGTTACTGCTAGTGGACAAGATGTCTCACAATCCTAGTCTTCAGACATGAAATTTATCACTTATTGTTTTGCATGAAGATATATAAATGATAAAAACCTGAAACTACTGAGGGGGTTTGTAATGTATTTCACATTGTAAAGTCGCTTCCGCTGGATTTGATTTCCGTTTTCGATTTAAGTACAATGTTTGAATCTACAACTTTATTTTAATTCTAATGCTGATGGTTGAAATTACTTCTGAATAAACGCACTCTTTGAAATACGAAGGTAGCATAGAAAAATTCACGGTCACCATATTTACGAATCATTGGCTAAACATATAGTATTTTTAGCTGGTACTACCTATATTTATACAACATTGGTAATCGTTTGTTTTTCTTTTTAATTATAATAAAGATAATTTTGATTTCTTTGTGCGTAAGGCCTTAACGATAGTAAAATATTTATTTTTGTTATTTGATGTTAAATAAACATATAATTTTATATTTATACTAATTTAGAAGTTCTGAATTTTAATTCTATTGAACATTTTCCAACTGTTACAAACAGCCTCGGTGGTGTACTGGTTAGCGTGCTCGCCTCGAGTGCGGGAGGTTGTGTGTTCGATCCCCGGCCGGGTCAAACCAAAGATATTAAAATTGGTATTTGCTGCTTCTCCGCTAAGCACGCAGCATTTAGGAGTAAGAGTCAGAATAATCATTATCATTCATTAATATGCTCTCGTCCTGAATATGCATGAAATATTTGCCCCTGGACGTTAAGCACCATTCAATCAATCAATCTATATAAGCTCTGTATAATAAGTTGTTTTTGTAGCTACAGAAACTCAAATACAAGGAGATGACATAATTTGTTTTTGAAATGTATTGAGAAAGACTACATCTAGGCAAAGTATTAAAAAATAATATCTGTGGGAAGTTTTAGTAATGATCTAACTTATTCCTAAATGAGTGGAGACAATGGACAACGTAGAAGGACCAACTCTTTTTTTGGAAGTATAGTTCTACAAACAACGTATGAAATAAATGTAATGTCATGAAAGTCAACATAATAAAAATGTCACCGATGATAAACTAGACCCTCTCGACTTGAAAACTTGACCTTATTACATATCGTAAAATTTGTATAGATATATAAATCCATTTGGATAGACGATTGTTTAGATAATGCGCATTCTTCTAATTGGTTTCATACTGGCGGTCGGATAACCTCATTGATCCCGATTCCGCATATTTACCCCATTCTGACATTTATTCACAAGTATAATCCGATGACCCTGTTTCCCAAACAGAAAATGGCGGAAGCAACATTGCAGGATACAAGATCCTATTTTAGATTCAACCCCTTTCTTTTCCAAAAATAGAAAATAAAATTACCCCCTGTAAATAGATGCATTCAATTACTGAAAAAGTACAACAACGATCATAATGTTAAATCAAATATAATAGACTAATGAAAGAAAACCAGAACACCTTTCCAGATGACGAAATGGAGCATCTTGACCAAATATATATTCCAGCGAACTAGAAATCAAGGAGACCACAGACTCAAAAATATCTGCTTCATACCTAGAT
>JARWCS010356078.1:0-18789 GCA_034783895.1 Geukensia demissa
CAAAGAGCAGGTTCATCACACTTTATTACAAAATAAAAAATAAATGTACAAACACATGTTACAAAATCATCTGACATCAAAATACGTATCGATACTCGAAATAGAAAATAGGTACAATGCATTCCACAAGCAAATTATTACATAAACATGTACATGTATATTACAACGAAAACAAGATATTCAATGGTCGTGAATCAGTTATCTCCCTTGTCTTGAACTCGAAATTTCGAGCTCCTTTTGTCTCGAACTTCGGCTATCTCGAACTCGTTACTTGGGTCCCTTGAACTTCGACATAACGAGAATCAACTGTACTAGTAAAATAATTAATAAGAAAGGTACTAAAATGGGTGGAATCTCGCTTATAAAAGCTTTGAATTCATATTGATCTAGGCCGATCCCCGTCATTCACATGGTAGCTGTCTGTCCTTTATGCCGACTAAGAAAATATAGAGTGAAGTGGTGCTGCCGTAATTAGTTCAGTCAGGGATATGAAGCCCCACAAAATAAGGCAGAAATTGTAAGCATACATGGCATGATAAATTATCTGTCTAAGTTTGCTCGAAATTTTCCGAGAATAATAGATGGGGATTTTACTGCTAATGTGCATTTTTAGTGCGAGCAGCAGGAGGATGCTTTTGAAAGGTTAAATCGGTGATAGCCAAATCTCCGTGAAAAGTCTTCATATTATGGTTCTTGTAACACTAAGTAAGGATATGACCCTCCAGGTCTTACGTTTTACGTTATATGCTATTCCAGTGCAAGACATCAAACCGACTGCCTTCCTTTCTTTATCAGTACAATTTTTAAAAAGTCATTATAAAAGTAGAGTTGTATGCATTTTAGTTACATATATATTAACAAACAATATATTCTGGTTCCTGTAAAATTTAAGCATTAAATGTAACTCTCATTCTAAATAAACTGTCACACAAGTTATTCTTGGTTGGATTCCATGAGATCTCGGACCATAACGGACTCGGACCATAACGGACTCGACCATAACGGACTCGGACCATAACGGACTCATACCAAAACATTCCTGTTATTTATTTTCGGTTGTTTATCCTCCATCTCATTTTTTATCACTGCACGGAATTCATCGTTAGCGTTTTAAACATTATTATCGGTTAATATGTGGTTTTCCAATCGGTTTATAGTTGAAATTATGGAATCTTGAGTATCCATATCAGTGAGAAACTTTTCTGGTATGTTATTCAATTCATTTGTTTGAGTATTTAATCCAACATTATTTATATCTGTAAACACTTTCTCAATAGTTTTATATTCAGGTTAACATGAATGATCAGGTATATTTATTGGATTGAACGCCACTGAACTAATCACTTCAGACATTTTCGTCATTTTAAAATCTAAAATATTTTCAAATTGCCTATATGGGACACATATATAATACTCAACAGATTTTCCTTGATGTGAATATAGGTAAAATCGTTAAGGCCTACTCTTTCATTCGACATTGCAAAATTTATATCAGAAAGAAATTCTACAAATAGTTCACCATTGAAATTTTCTGATTGATCAATTACGGATCTTGGGATAAGATTCAGATTCAGGAGGGATGTCATTGTCAATATAAATCTTTCAATAGTCTCGGCTTTTCTTGAGATCTTTCTTTTTCATGAATATTTCTTTCTTCTGATTCGCGTCTTTTCTTTCAGTACCATTCTTTCTAACAGTGTTACGGCTGTCAATATTCGGTAAAGCAATTCCATCATTAAACATTGCTTTGCAATGCAAGTTCATATATTTAATCTGATTTATCACTTACAAATGTGTATTTAAATCAAAATATTATTCCAGTGGAAAACAACAACATACACTTCTCAAGCATGCGCACAGAAAAATCATATTAAGCGCACGTGCTATACGCTAGATATATATGACGGTAGTTTATAGACAAATAGTATATGCTTATCATATTATCAAATTTGTATCGTTTACTGGTTGTCAGGGCTTCTATTGCCAACTAAATAGAAACATTTCTGCAAATTACTGTCTTTTAATGATTCATTACTTAAATCCATATAATTTCCATTATTGTGACAAAACAACAAGGCATATTTGACGATTTTCAACAAGAAGTAACATTTGCGGTATTCAAAATAGTTATGTTCGAACAAAGCATCACAAACATATTTAATTAAACATTTGTATTTGATAGAACTTTAATTGTGCATAGTTTCTTTGTGATGTGTTTTTGCGATCAATATCAAATTCGACGAAATTGAATAATAGATATTAAACAGTTAATTGTTTTAATTCCATTTAATCACTTTTTTTACCTTCTTAATCAAATTATCAATTTTATATGAACTTTTTCTTATTAATCAATCAATTTTTTTCTTGTACAACAGTCAAGTTTGCATTGTTTGTTAACGTTTAATAATTATTTCGTTAAATCTTAATATTAAACAATGAAGAAAATCATTTACAAAATGGATGCCATAAAAAGTTTTTATCATTTTATCTCTATTTTTGATATTTTGGCTTGATATGAATTATTTGACCTTATATAGCAACTATATTATTGAGTATAGTTCGAGTTCGTAATGTCCAAGTCCGTTACGTTCCGAGTCTGTTATGGTCCAAGTCCGTTATAGTCCGAGTTCTCTAGTGACCCTTGGTTGAATATCAGTACTGGTTCTAAGCTTGCTTTGGTAAATTTTGAAAATTGATATTTAATAATCTTGAGTATTTGTCTCTAAATTTCATATCAAATAATATATTTATGAACGTGTTTAGAAAACAGGTGTAAATGTTATTGTAAACAATGACCGTATTTATCTATATAAATTTATCTAATTTATTTATTTGTCAGTCAACAATCATATGATATTTAACTTTCTGTTGATAATAGGATAACGTCACTAATTATCAAAATCCTGTTAATGTCCCTAAAGTTAAGAGAAGAAATGGCTATAATTGTATATGTTGACAATTTTCCCGAAGTTATGAAAAACGGAGGAGGAGTAGCCATCACATAGAGGGAGTAATTGGTGTTCAAGTGATTTTACTAAAAGCTAATTTACATTTCGAAAATTTTTGATTTTTTTTGCATTTAACCCGACCTCTTACACACGCACACTCTCGTTATATTTATTTATTTGATGTTGCTTCACGTCCGGCGGCAAATATTTAATGCATATTTAGGAGACAAGAGCAAATAAATGAATGATGCTGTTGAATGAACCCCGTGTTTGGTAGATCTATACGCTGAGCCAGATTTTAAAAGGTAGCTCACGTAAGCAAGTCCACAGGCAGACATTTCATTTTACCCAGGCACATTATTCTGAATCTGGGCCTACCACACCTTGCTTTTACTCCAAAACTTTGCGTGTTTAGCGGAGAAGCAGCAAATATCAATTTTAATGACTTTGGTTTGACCCTACCGGGGATGAAACTACGACCTTCCACACTCGAGGCGGTGACACTAACCATTACAATACCGCGGCGATACACACTCGTTTCAAGGGGTGTTGTTGTTGTTTTTTTATTTTTAAAACTTTTTTTATACTTGACATATCGGATAAATAGATTTAATCATTGAACAAATTTACGTCAATTGAAAGCTCTATTTAGGTGGAAAAACACTGTTAGTGGATTGATATTTATTGTCCTCCTTCACAGGAAATAATTGCTATAATTAAATGAATTTGGACAGAAGTCAACAATGATTGTGGTGGTGGGTGGTCACTATCGTCTCAGTTCAACTAATTAGAAAATAACGAAATTCTATGAAATTCTTAAAAGACAAAGAAATTTTGAAAACAAAAGGAGAATGATAAACAAGCATGAACAAAAAAGAAACTTATGTACACCAAACGAAATTTGCCACGACTTCGCCGTCGAAATATATCGAAAGTTCAGCTATTAAATATGTCATGTTATATATCGTTGGAATTCTAATTTTTTTGCCGCAACTCATCCTGCAGTTAAAATTTTAGTTTTCTTCATCACAAAAAATTCCTCATTACCCCTCTATGTTAAATTTTTGAGTTTGAAAACAATAGTCTCAAAATGGCATGTTTTCATGGAGAAATATTCCGCTTCAGTGTTATAACCAAAATATAACTCAACTTCATTCTTAAAATTTCATCTTTTATCTGTCAAAAACCATGAAAAATAAAAATTTTATCATGTTTTGTCACTCAACTCATTGGTTAATTGCACCATCAAAATAAAACAAATTTACAAAAGTCGAAAAAAAAAATAACATTACACCCTATGGGGAAATTTTTATTTCGAGATGAAATTAATTTTAAGCTACAGCTTCAACTTGCGCAAAAAATTAGAATTAAAACGATATATATAATATGATATATTTCACTGTAAAACTTTTGATACAGGTTCACTTTTGTTTAGACAAAATTCATTTGGTGTACTATAGGACTTTACGAACCCATTTTCAAAACGGAAGTAGGGTTAGTTCTCCAAAAGGGAAAGAACCAACCCTTTCCCGTCCCGTGCAAGACAACCGTCGTCATATCACTTGGGTAAAACTCAGTGTCAAATAACGATTTCTAATTCTGTGTAGTCGTAAATTGTGTCAAATCGAGAAATAACTCGACGAAATCGTCTGTAAAAACGAGTTAGTTCATGTCAGCTGGAATGGTAAGCATTCTTTTTCCCGCGAACGGCACTTTTAGTAGAAACCGTTAACGTTTACTCTAATCCGCATTGGCATCAATCCGAGAAAAGGTCAGCTTTATTGTTTAATTACAGGAAACATTGATGTCCACAACTAGTTGAGATACACAGAGATCAACTATTTCATAGTGGCGACCATCAAACTTGATTAAATGACCCTTGTTGTAGTTATTTACATGCCAACAGCATATTTTGTTTAAAAAATCCTGACACTTAGAACAGGCAGGTGGGCATCAAATCAACTGCTTCATAAACCCCTTTATGCAGGGGAAGCACGAATATGTCAGTATATTTCCATTAGTATAGGAAAATTACAATTGGAAAGTTGATATCATTCTATTTGTCGTAAATCCTAGAGACAAGTTAAATCTTTGTTCCATTCGAATAAACCTAAAAATAAAGCAGACTGATCGGAGTCTGTGGTCTCTTTAATTTATGATTTGCTTGAGTGTTTTTGCTTCAGATGCTGAAATTGGTTTCTGTGTAAACAGGTGAAAACGTACTTCTAGTAAAATTAAAGTTTGAATAAAAACGCATTTGTAATTCTTTATTACAATAAAAATGTCAATAAAGGGTCCTAAATACGTAAATGTTTGCATGTACTAGATGTGAGTATGGAGATAGTAAGAACTTACATGATAATGCTTAAATGTTTGTATTTGATTTAAATAAATATCTTTTTATCCATCACAAGATTTATCTATTGACTGTGATCATATGATATTTGGGGGGTTAAAATATCACGCCACAACTAAATGAACGCTTGAAATAGAGAGAGAAAATTAATTTACTTGAGCAAAGGTAATTTGTACATCGAATGTTTAAAAATAAGTTTTTGATTTCATTTTCAATTAACAATTTTGTTCGAGATCTTACTATCTGAAAACATGGTATCATCGAGATCCTTTCCGTTCAGACATAAGAATTTCGTTTTATTTTTTACACCAAATTCATCCAATTGGCGCTGGCTTCCATTTCCTATTATATTAACTTTAATTTTAAGTGAAACGGTTTTCTATTTTTATGTATTTCTTTTTCTCTCCACATGAAGACATCAGAGAGATTCCAATAGAATATTCGGAATATTTGGAACCACTAGAAAATTGTGTCTGGAATGGATTTTGAAACCTTCGATCCGGATCTACAGAAAGTCAAATTAACCTACTATGACGTTAAAACAATGAAGAGACTTAAATATGAAGCAAAAACCTAGACTTCTTTCCAGATTTTCCCTTACAAGAGTTGACCACTCCAAATTCATGTATTCATATGCAGTCGGAAGACCAATGATAATATGATGATTTGTTTCAGACAGGTTAAAAAGAACCCGCCCCAATTTTTCCTCTTGTTTTCAGAAGGTGGTATTATATTTACACACTTCCGTATATCGTTAAAGATAAACGAAAACTTGATCGGAAATAATCTGCCAAGGAAGTCCGAGGTTAATAACCAACCACTGTTTTACACTTGTAGGTATATTTTTATTAAATTAAACATTAGACCCAGAAACAACCTTTGTCAACATTGTTTGCTGATATCTAATCTGTATATGGTGATAATTACATTGTTAGAAGTTACATGTAGATATGTTGTATGATATTCGATCTAAATCTTTTTAGATAATCAATAAAATTTAAAAAGAAGACATGTTTTTAAAAGCTCATACATTTATCTTTCCAACAGTACCTGATTTGTATGGTTTTATGTGTGTTTACATGTCATAAAATGTCCGTAAACTTTAAATTACCTGTGAAACGAAAATAGGCAAAAATAACATGGTGGAGGTACAAAATACAAAATAGAACCAGAATGCGTCCCATTATTATGCTTGTTAACATTTAACATATGAAAAAAGGGTATAAATACGAATTAAAAAGTTGGTGAGGATGAGTCCTGTGGGGGTGCACCATGTAAGCGGTGGGCTAGGTAGGTCTACCGTGCATCCCAATAAGACTCATCCTCACCAACTTTTTTTTAACTCTTGAGAGCTCTATTTAATATTTCCGTTGCCGATCAAATGTAAAATTATTCTGTAAAATGGTAGTTTTTAGCAGTTTAAATTTTGGGTTGTCAGGCATTGCTTTTGTCTGTATTTAGCTTTCATTATTTTATTCCAAAATGATATTTATTTTTAGCATAAAGTTATGTAATTTTTTTTCAATTTTATTCATTTAATTTTTAACATGAGTTTTCAAATTTCCTGAAGTTTTAATCGGTTTTATATCTTAAATAAAAGAAACGCAGAATCCACAAAAACTTTAAAAATTTAGAAAAAATAGAGTTAAAAGTTAAAACATTTATTTAATTTCAAGCAAAAATCAATATCATTCTAATCATATAATTTAGAATTAATTGATGAAAGCTAGATTCAAGAAAAAGCAATGACTGACAACCAAACAATGAAAAACTATATCATCGTCTGGAAAAATCACCAATTTTTCATACAATATGGTAGATATGGAACAAAATGTATTTTAAAATAACTAAATCTGGTGATTAATTAGTATCTTAGTATTTTGTAAGAAATTTCAGAGCAACAATATCCGTTATTAGGCCTTATATATATAGTTTAGTCCGATTTTCCTTAAATTCTACTTGGGGTAAGGCTGAAAATTCAGTTGAATCAGCATGTAAACATTTCATAAAAAATATTTAGGATCTGTTGTGTCTTTCAGATAAAACTATTCATTTAAAGCTATAAAAAGCTCAAATAAGAAGATTAAACACTAGTAAAACTAACTGTTTTTCAAAAAGAAGGCGGAGAATGGGAAATCTAAACTGCTAAAAACTGCCATTTTACAAAATAATTTTACATTTGACGGACAATAGAAATAAAAATTGTGCTCTGAAGTGTGTAAATTTTCATATTCAAGTTACAAACCAACCTTTTCAGCAGAATGCATGTCAAAAACAATCAATCAATCAATCAATCAATCAAAAAAAAAATTGAAATAACCCATGGAAAAGCAAAAACATGATTATATTCATTAAATTGAGGAAGGTTAAGGGTAAGTTTTTAGCTATTACTTCACAATTATTTACAAGAATGTCAAAGTTATGGCAACTATTGTATAAATGGTACATTGAATTATTGAAAAACATCAAAAATTTTAATGCAAAATCTCAATAACATCTGTTTTATATGCCAATAGCGTAAAAATAGCACAAAATAAAAATTTGCAAGAATTATCCCTACAATGGGTAAAATTCAATTTCTTGAAAATAAACCAAAATATTTCTTGTTAACATTAAATATCTGATAACAGATATAGAAACAGATGTACCAGCTAAAAAAAAAAAGTCAGTTATCATGTTGTTTGCCAAAGTTTCCCTTGGATTTATAATTAAAAGGCTGAAATCTCTAAAGTATATCTTAGAAAACTGGTAATTATTGTCACTAAACTTATTTTAAAAACAATAAAAAGTAAATATTATTCATCAATTATAATTTTTAATGCATCTTTGCAATAAAAATAGTACCTTAGGCAATAGAAATACTGAAAAGTTGGGTAAAGGGAACTTGCGTAGCATTTTGAAAAAACTTATATTGGTAAATCATCCATTTTTCGAAAAATTAAGAAGAAATCTTTACTTTTTTATCTGTTAACGCACCTATTTTATTTCATTTCATCATTTTATAGCAATTGACACTATTTAAAAACATATATAAGATTTCTTTGATATACATTACTGCTGTTTGAAAAAAATATGATTAAATTTTCTAGGGTTAGGGGTTAAATTTTCAAAAACTTTGGAGTGGAACAACAATTAAGCATATGTTTTTTGGGCTTATAAGATGCCTAATATATAGCACTATTCAAATAAATCACGTTTATTGTCTAAAAATAACTTATTAATTCGCTGAATTATGAAATTGTGAAAAAACTGGAAAAATCTGAAATTTTCAAAATCCTGGTTTTCATGATTTTTGGTATCAAAATAACAGAAATATACAATATTGGGAAAATAAAATTTAATAAACTTCTATAATTGATTAAATTATATACAAGTTACGTATCAAAACTTCGTACAGATAGCAGTATAATAGTTGAAAGGCAAAATATTCGAGTTTTCCGGAAATTGTGGCAAGAGTAGGGCTGGTATTTTTGCTTTAACTTTTCTGATAATCAATAAAATTTCAAAAGAAGACATGTTCTGAAAAGCTCATACATTTATCTTTCCAACAGTACCTTATTTGTATGGTTTTATGTATGTTTTCATGTCATAAAATGTCCGTAAACATTAAATTACCTGTGAAACGAAAATAGGCAAAAATAACATGGTGGGGGACAAAATACACAGTAAAACCTAAAAGCATCACAATATTATGCTTGCTAACATATAAAATATGAAAAAGAATATAAATACGAATTAAAAAAAAGTGGTGAGGATGAGTCCTAATGGGTGCACGGTAGACCTACCTAGCCCACGGACCAGTAGACCTACCTAGCCCACCGCCTATAAGTACTATGTTTGATGCTCTACTTGGATTTAGCCGTTAGTTTTTATATATACCAAGTCAATAAGACGTAAGTAAAATTTAGCTTGTTGATTATTTTAATTACATTTAATCACTTTTTATCTTTCTTAACTAAAATATCAATTTAGCATGAACTTTTTCCCTTAAATTTAATACGATACAATGAAAAAAAAATCATTTACAAAACGAATGACATAATAAGTTTTTATCATTTTATAGCTATTTTTGATATTTATTTTCTTAATATGAATTATTTGACCTTATAATGCAACTATATTTTTGACTGTAGTTCGAGTTCGTAATGATCCGAGTCTGTTATGGTCAGAGTCCGTTATAGTCCGAGTTCTACTGTGACCCTTGGTTGAATATAAGTACTGGTTCCAAGCTTTGGGTAAATTTTGATTTTTGATTATCTTGTGTATTTGTCTCTAAAATTTATATCAAATTATATATTTATGAATGTGTTTAGAATGTGCTAAGTTATATATCAGGTATGAATATTATTGTAAACAATGACCATATTTATCTATGTAAATTTATCTAATTTATTTATTTATCAGTCAACAGTCATATGATATTTACTCTTCTGTTGATAATAGGATATCGTCACTAATAATAATAAAAATGCTGTTAATGTCCCTACAGTTAAGAGAACAAAAATTGCTATAATTGTATACGCTGACAATTTTCCCGCAGTTGTGAAAAACGGGGGGGGAGGGTAGCAATCACATTGAGGGGATAATTGGAGGTTTTACGCGATTGTACTAAAAGCTAATTTACATTTCGAAAATTTCTGATTTTTTTTTTTGCATTTACCCCACCCCCCCTCTAACTCACACACACTCTCGTTACATACATTGTTTTGATATTGCTTCCATTGGCAAATATTTCATGCATATTTAGGACAAGAGCAAATAAATGGATGAACTCTGCTTTTTAATAGATCGATACGCTGAACCGGGTTTTAAAAGGAAGCTCACGTAAGCAAGTCAGCAGTCTGACATGTCACTTTACCCAGGGTAATCATTCTGAATCTGGGCCTACCACTCCTTGCTTCTACTCCGAAACGTTGCGTGTTTAGCGAAAAAGCAGCAAATTTCAATTTTAATGACTTTGGTTTGACCCGACCAGGGATGAAACTACGACCTTCGACACTCGAGGAGAGCACGCTAACCATATCAATACCGAGACGGTACACAAAAGGGGTGTTGTTGTTGTTTTTTTAAACTTTTTATAGAATGTTTTGTACTGATGAATAGATTTTATCATCCACTAATTTACATCTATTGAAAGCTATATTTAGGTGGAAGAACACTGTTAGGGGATTAATAGTTATTCACAGGAAATAAATGCTATAATAAGGACAAAAGTCAACAATGTTGGTGGTGGTGGGTGGTAACTATCGTCTCAGTTCAAATGATTACAAAATAACGATATTCTATGAAAATTCCTAAAAGACAAAGAAATCTTAGAAAAGGAGAGTCATAAAAAATAGGACTCTACGAACACATTTCCAAAACGGAAAGAACCCACTCATTCCTGTTCCGTGCGAGACAACCGTCGTGATATCAATTGGGTAAAACTCTAATTCTGTATAGTCGTAAATTGTGTCAAATCGAGAAATAACTTGACGAAATCATCTGTAAAGTACGAGTAAGTTAATGTAAGCTGGAATGGTAAGCATCCGGTTTCCCGCGAACGGCACTTGTAGTAGAAACCGTTAACGTTTACTCTAATCCGCGTTAACATCAATCCAAGAAAAGGTCAGTTTTATTGTTTAATTAGAGGAAAAATTGATGTCCACAACTAGTTGAGATACGCAGAGATCAACTTTTTCATAGTGATGACAATAAAAGGAGAGACGATTCAAACTTTATAAAATGTACCCTTGTTGTAAAAATTTACATCCCAGCAGCAATATTTTGGTTTAAATAATCCTGAACAGGCAGGTGGGCATCAAATCAACTGCTTCATAAAACCCCTTTATGCAGGGGAAGCACGAATAATGTGATATTTCAAAGGCATTTGATCGCGTGTGGCATGTTGGTCTTCTTATAAATTAAAAGCATATGGAATAAATGGCAATCTTTATAAATGGTTTGAAAGCTATTTATCCGATAGAAAACAATGTTTATTTATTGGTAATTGTAAATCACCTTTAGAAAATACCAGCGCAGGTGTGCCACAAGGGTCTGTGTTGGGTCAGTTATTATTTATGATTTATGTAAATGATATAACAGATAATCTTATAAGTTTAACGAGACTATTCGCTGATGACACTTCCTTATCATACTCTAGCCAAAGTCCTTATACGATAGAGGATATTTTGAATGGTGATTTAGAATTATTATCTGAATGGTCGAAAACATGGCTAGTAAAATTTAACCCTCAGAAAACAAAAGCGTTGATATTTTCTAGTAGTAATCTTGAAGAAGACATAGACATTACTTTTCAGAATGAGAATGTAGAAATAGTAAGCTTCCATAAACATTTGGGTGTTACCTTTGACAATGATGGAAAATTTCATTCTCATATTATGAATATAGTTAAATCTGTAAGTCAAAGATTATGTGCTTTACGTAAATTAAAATTTATTCTAAACAGAAACTATCTATCGCGCATATATTTAACTTTTATAAGACCAGTAATGGAGTATGCGTGTGAACTTTGGGACGGCTGCAGTCAACAAGACTCTGATAAATTAGAAAAACTCCAACTTGAAGCTGGAAGAATAGTTACTGGATTACCTTTATTTTCGAGTCGTGAATCAATTTATTTTGAAACGGGTTGGGAATTATTATCAGATCGAAGAAGATATAGGAGACTAAATATGTTTTACTTGATTCATAATAGAAATGCCCCCGATTATCTTTGTGATCTATTGCCCCCTCTTGTTGGTAACACGACAGAATATAACTTGCGTAACAGTTCTAACTACGTTATGCCTGAATGTAGATTAGAAATTACTAGAAAATCATTTTTTCCTTCCACTATTAAAGACTGGAACAGACTTGGTCAGGAAGTGAGAAATTCCAGAAATATAAATATCTTTAAAAGACAAATAAAATTACACATCTCCAAACCTCCTTCTTATTTCAATCATGGCGATAGAAAAACAAATATAATTCATACTAGGCTAAGAAACATGTGCAGTTCTCTTAATGCGGATCTACATAGTGTTAATATAAAACCTAGTGCCGCCTGTATTTGTGGTCATCCGTCTGAAGACTGTATTCATTACTTTATGGAATGTCCTCAGTATGCAAACGAACGCATAATTTTATTTAGACAATTATATAATTATAATATTACAATTGAACTTCTATTGGCTGGTGACGGTAATTTGACATATGACCAAAATATTGAAATTTTTACGCATGTCCATTCATTTATACGAAGAAGTCACAGATTTTAATAACATTTAATGTAACTTATGACAATGTGCTTATTTGTTTTTGTTTCTTTTACTCATCCATCTAACTCCAGTCCATTTGTATAATTTCTCTTTCTTCTATTTTCTTATTCCAATGTCCTATTTCTCTTTTTTGTATGCTTCCTTTATTCACTCATGTATATTATGTTCATTATATAACTTTGTTTTGTCGACATCTTGTGCTATAATTTTGTATTCATATTTTGTTATGGGAGAGGACTTAATTAATGTTGTATAACTTGCGTCCAATCCCTTTTGCTTCATTATGCAAATAAAATATGTTTAAAGTTAAAGTAAAAGTTAAAGTTAAAATTATATGTTACCCAGACACTGTGTAAATAAGATGCAGATACTAATTTTTGTCAAATTGTTAATTTTCTATTATCTTATCTTTCTTTGGTTTCTATCATTCTGGTGTTTTCAGCGTCCTCATTGTTGTAAGTGTTGGTGGGGCCTTTCATTTTATTGTTGTTTAAATAATTCATCTTAATTTGTAAAATTCGGCTTTCTTTCTATACACGAACATCTGGTGAAACGACTTGTGTTGCAATAGGTTGTCGATCCTACTTCCATAAGCATGACAGAATGATATACAATACACTGGAATATTGGCAATTCATTTATTTGTTTTATTAAGTGTGATATACCGAGTTATCCATTTCATTCAAGGCATTGCTTTATATAACGTCTATATAGCATGATAATTTACTCCGTCTTGCGAATGTGGATTGTTTACTGTTAGTTGCACCTGTAGTTGGCAAGCATAAAAATCGAATAGTAATCAATACACGTGCTCAATACTAAACACTATATAACGTAATAAATCCTATTTCATGACTGTTATGGAGTTTAACTTTCAATTAATGCGCCCAATCCTGATTTATATTTATTGACTTAAAACGGGATACTAATATTGAACTTCTAACGGAAATAATGGTTCAATCTGCTGGGAATAAGAAATATCTTTGATTTGTGTAACATTGTTCTTGATACTTCACCGCAATAATTACAAGCTCAAGCATTTGAATTGAATGGTTTACACGTAATATAATTCTTCACAAAAACTTAGTCATTACGTTTCTAAAAGATATTAGGTAAATGTTAGAGAAACTGCGCTCTAACCGCGAGAAAAACAGAGGGAATTTGTAACCCTCGCGGTTTTTCCGGAAGCGGTGCTCTAAACAAAGCTTGCAACTACGGGTACACAACTCACAATTAAGAGGGGTGAATACCGTTATCCGTTTTTAGGAACGCCTTACCATCATACTGTTGTGAATTTTATCTTAATATGGTGCGTTTCATAGAATTATTCAACCGGAAATAAACTGCCAAAATCCGCTTCATGGACTGACTTGCCTTTTCTTTCCATGTATTCATATTCAAATATCGTAGAGCTATATGATAAACATATTGAAAAAGCCAACTGGTCATTCCTTGATTATAAGCCCATCGGTATCGCCTCGGGTTGATTTTAAAGACTTGGGATAAAACGACCCTTATGAAAATGGTTATTTTCTAACATAGCTTTATCTATATTTCTGTAATATGCACTTTAGAGCAGGATTGTTTAACTATAATCGTTTTATTTTTTTGAAACGATTTAGACTTTGTCACAAATAGTAGTATTCCACCCTTGTTGAAAGCCTTGTGGAAACTTCTTGATTTTTAAAGTCCCTCTGTTTTCCCGTGGTTTGAGTGTGGTGTCTCTGACATTTAACCGATATTTTTTTCATTTTCATATTAAGGTTAATATCATTGTACGTTTGATTCCATACCATACAGGGTAGTTTCGGATAAAACACTAGTTTAATACGTTTAATGCTGTATATCCATATCAGCACCATTTTTGTTGTTGTGCAAGAAATGGAATCTTCGACACCCCATATTCGGTACATAATATACAATTTTTTATAATAAAAGTTCGATAAACTCATGCAAACCCAATATAATTCGCCATTTTGTCATTAGCTCCTGCATTCTCTAGGAAATGTTTGAAATAAATCAATTAATCTGCACAAACCATACCAGTAGGAGAGGTTTACTGCGTTTGATATAATGTCACACGAAACGCAATTTCATTTTATTTCAAATGAATATATTTCATACCAAAACCTATAAAATCAAAAAGTCAATTACACAACAACAAAAGATTCACCAGTTGTATCGGTGTTAATTTCTATCAGAACAAGTATGCATTAGTCAACGATAGCTGACTAAAGTTGTAATAAATTCAGGATGATAGAGAGCAAATAACGGACATCAACACAGGACGGGCAAAAACAGTGTCATAGAGACAAAATGATTAAAAAAAACAGAAAAAAAACAATAATGAACGACCAAAACCCATACAAAACTGGGAATAAACTCCGGAACTGCATTTTAGTAATTTTTATTGTGGATAAAATGCCGTGTTTGATAGGAGATGACTTTTAAGTTGACTGTAGTTAATTTTAGTTACCGGATGATTCTTATTCTGAAAAATCATATTTTTAATCATATTTTTGAAATAATTCAAAGTAAATATTTTAGTATCATTTACGTGTTAATCCTGAAAAATGATGATGTCAATGACTTTTTATCCAGTAATTCCACCAAAGCTGATTACAGCCATGGAAACATTTGTCATGTTATTTCTTTTAATTGAAAAGGACCTTTCGAAATAAATCTATTTGAACCTCTAATATCGTATAATTATTGAATTGCTGTAAAGCAGATTGCAACCGGATTTAAAAAACGAAAAATAACTGACAGTTGACGTAAAGGTTGAAACATTGTCAAAAGTTCAAAGGCCAAAAGAGTTTCGCTTAAATTATAGTTAATCAATTGCATGACACAAATTAAAAACGCAAATTCTAGAAACGACCTTTATTTATTTCAAACGTCAACGTTATAAATTTTTTATGCATATTTTTAAAATGAAAAACATTGTGTATGCAATGTTAGAACTTTTAACAATTACTATATGTATAATATATATATCTTTATTATCGTATGATAAGTGGTAGTTCTATATATACTATGTTATGAATCTAGTACGGTGTCTTCACTGACCAAACACGAATGTTGTATAGTAAAGACGTTTTTTTCTGATGCGACGTCATTTCTTTCCAAAAAAGTGCAAACCAACGTTTATAACATACATGTATCTTTTAGGCGTCATGATGTGTTTATCTGTTTTCATAATTATAATGTAGAAGTCTAGGATAATTGCTTTAATGATCAATCTTTAACGGAATTTAGGATAAATTTTCTCCGTTATATGTGCGTGTCTGTTTTTTAGGCTATTAAACCCTTCACTTTATAGTCTTAACAAAGTAAATGGATATTATATGTTCATATCACAATACCAAATAGAAAAGTAAGAAGAATCGAGACGGGACCCGATAACAAGACGAAAGGGAAAACCAAGAGATCACCTGAGGACAAGACGAAAGAGACAACGAAGAGGGGACCCAAGGACAAAACGAAAGGTACAACAAGAGGGAACTCAAGAACAAGACGAAAGGGGCAACCAAGAGGGGATCCAAGGACAAGACGAAAGGGACAACAAGTGGGAACTCGAGAACAAGACGAAAGAGGCAACCAAGAAGGAACTCGAGAACAAGACGAAAGGGGCAACCAAGAGGGGACCCAAGGACAAGACGAAAGGTACAACAAGAGGGACCCCGAGAACAAGACGAAAGGGGCAACCAAGAGGAAACTCAAGGACAAGACGAAAGGTACAACAAGAAGGAACTCGAGAACAAGACGAAAGGGGCAACCAAGTGATACCCAAGGACAAGATGAAAGGTACAACAAGAGGGAACTCGAGAACAAGGCGAAAGGGGCAACCAAGTGATACCCAAGGACAAGACGAAAGGTACAACAAGAGGGAACTCGAGAACAAGACGAAAGTGGCAACCAAAAGATACCCAAGGACAAGACGAAAGGCACAAGAGGGAACTCGAGACCAAGACGAAAGGTGCAACCAAGAGGGGACCCAAGGTCAAAACGAAAGGTACAACAAGAGGGAACTCGAGAACAAGACGAATGGGGCAACCAAGAGGGGACCCAAGGACAAGACGAAAGGGACAACAAGTGGGAACTCGAGAACAAGACGAAGGGGACTACTAAGAGTGGTATCGAAAACAAGACGGAACACATCACACGGAATACTAAAAATGAAAACATAAATATGAACAATATAGACTCCATCGATCTAATAAATTAGGGTTTGACTTGGTTGGTTAAGAAGAATCAGCAGTTGCTTGATCTTGAAAAACAGCCGCTGCATTGTTCTTTTTCAGCGACTTCAAGTGTTTTTTTCTACATAGTCTCGTTTACTTTTGCTGGAACAAATTGTGTGTAAACATTATAAGAAGGAATTTCTGTTATTATGCAACATTGACACATTTTGTTCGAGGAACTTCATCTACCTTTGATACTACTTATTGATTAAAAGTATCTCATTCCACAATTATTGGAAGATCGTAACACTTACCTGAGCAGAACAAAACAATTAAACTCCCAGACAACTTGACAAAGAATTAAAATACGGATTTGTTTTAGGACGTCTCCTAAAAGTAACAAAAATGACTGAATATAAATTCTTATACAAATTCCCATGCATATAGTCTAGTAAAGAAAGATTTATCAGTTGCGTCACGGAAATAGAATCACCAACCAGTCCAAGATAAATATCAGCATCAATCGACAATCACAGGTATAATTAAAGGTATAATTAAAGGCATGATGACAAATTTCTAATTAACAATTTTGAAAGATGGATGCGATTACCATTCATTGTATGGGTGTCAATCAACCGGCATCTGCTATTATTGGATTTCGCTATTGTTCACGAGTTGTTTGATTGTTCACAATTAAGCAAATATTAGTCGTTTTTAATAAATAGTTTATTACTCAAAGTTAGAATCATTTTTAAAATAATGGATTTCATATTTTCATAGTACATTTTGTGGAGAAAGTTTGCAAACTGCAATGAATACAGCAAGTTAAATAAATATGTTTTGTGCTCGATTATAATTTTTTTTATTTTAAGTGTAGAGAACAATATATTCCTAAAGGAATTACCAAAATGACAAAATCGAAACGAAAAATGCCAAACCGGAAGCAGTAGAACAGAAACTCGAATACACGAATAAAACTCAGCTAAAAATTAATAATCAGGGTTATATATGTATTTCAATACACATACATTCAAAACACTTGGCTCATAAATATCCTACAACACTCCATTCTTTTTACTTTGTTTTTTCTTAAATAGTTTTCACAAGTTAAAGGCAGCAATTTAATTGGTTGGTATTTAAAGATTGCCAAAACAGTAAGAAAACAAAGCATTGTCACAGTTTTGAAAAAATTAATGAGATAGTACCAGTTGCAACCCAAAACTTTTTCCTAAGAAAAGAAAAATTTAAAACATACTATATGATAAAAACCAAAACAAACAAAAAACACTATTAAAGAAATTAATTTTCAAGTAAATAAGGCAAATAACGTTCAACGTTGTAGTGACATTTAGTAAAATCATTGGATAACAAAGCAATAAACTGAATTAAAAGTTATGTCAAAAAATCTTTTCACCAAGAGCAGGAAACACTAAAATCTGTATTGATATTTATAATTAAAGTTTTATTGTGTTAAAAGGGGCACTTTGCGTTTATACATCCAGTGACAGTTTAAATGACATTCCGCTAGACAATAAAATTCAATAAAAAATCTCACGACTCTGCATTTCAGATGTTGATATGTTGTGAATAGCAATAAGCTGTAATCGCATCAATATAACAAGTTAAATGGTGCTGCGCAACATTACTTTAATTGATCAGCTACATCACATTTAAATATATATTGCATGGATGTATCGTGAAATTATCGCCTTAATTATGTTTTTTTTTTTAATTTACCATAGAGATAATGGCAGTATTGATTTAGAGCTTATATTATGCAATTCTGTAGAATGTTAATCCACTATCCTTGAATCAAACAAACATATATCAAAACTAATCTGACCAAATCATCAAGCAAAATCAGACAATTCACCCCGATTCTAGTATTTATAAAACATTGAAGTTTTGGTAGATACCAAAGGGGTAGACAGAAATCGTTAAGTCGGAAGAGAGACAAGACCATCCCCAACAAAATAAAACGAAAAACAAACATAGAACACACAACACTACACTGAAAACTAAAGCTGGAGTAACACGAACCC
>JARWCS010356079.1:0-10837 GCA_034783895.1 Geukensia demissa
TGATATTTAGAAAAGACATCATACAGTAAATATGTGCATACTCGGGGGGAGACATATGTTTTTGTGACCAAAAACAATTTTCAGCTTAAACTTAGCTTTAGTTCTTTGATCTACCAAAAAAAAGTATAAAGGACTAAAGTGTTACTTAAACTAAAATGAAATAGAATTAATAATATGAGAAAGGTGCAACCTTAAGAAAGTGAGCAAAGTAGAGGAAATTGTGCCCACCGCATCAGCATCTTGTTCATTCCGGCGACGTTGTTGATTTTCTTTGTAATCTCACGAGATTCCACCATGTTGACGAAAGTTTTTTGGCATTATCATAGTGTGATGCAGTCATTCATCTTTACCACATTTCTACCATAAAGAGCTTGCTTCGCTCACTTATTAAATGAAATAAAAAAAAAAAACAACCAATAATAAATGATATAATGCAACATCTGAAATAATTACTCAGTGAAAATTGAGATGCATCCATGGACGATTTCTACAAATCTAAACAAACAGATCCACCTCCCAAAAATAATACCTCATGACCTAGGGTTTTATAAATGTCAATACATGTTCCCAAAAACTGCATTCCTTGCAAAACAATTATAATCAGCTATAATAATAAGGGCGAAACCACTCAGGACGAACTTGACCAAGGGCAGAACCACACAGAGCTCACCGTGATTTTGCTGAAACCACTCAGGTGATGCAGATTAAGAGTGAAACCACCTGGAACCCTACAATTTGGGCGCTTTCCATAAACAGTTCATACCGATTGTACCAGTTGAACTGGAAATGGAACAGGAACCATGCCAGTTCGGTTCAAAGGTTTTATCTGTGCAGACGAACTGGAAGCAGTGAGCAGAAAAAAGTTCAAACCTGGTTCAAACAGCATAATGGAAAGGGCCTCTTGACCTAAGTCTATGCAAAAAACTCTGGATAGGTAAACAATATGCTGTTGTTACATTTATCTTTTCAACAATTGAAATTCATTACCCATCTCTTTTCATTTTCATTTAATTTTTGTGCCAAGTTTAGTTTAGCATGTTTAATGTTATTTTAGGACCTTGATGCAGTTGAATCTTATGACTATTGCCCAAACCCCTACCCATTTCAGGACCCTGCCTCCTTCAAGCTGCAGAAGCAGACAAGACATTCCAGTATATGTAGTCACATTAATTCAGTCCGTTAAATCGACAAAATTTGTCAGAAATGTAAGTCAGGTTGTCCTTTACCAGATTTTTGTTTTTGGTGCCAATTGGAAATTTAACATGGCCATCAGGCATGCCAGGACCAGTTATGTGTTCTGATTGGTCCAAATTTCAGAAACAACAAAGTGGATTGAATTGTTACTTTGCAGAACTTAAATGTGAATCATTTTGGAAATTCAAGATGGCTGCATTGAAGCGATTTACATGTACATGTAGTTTAACATTGGGCCCTATGGACATCTCACATTTTCATCTTATTTTCTGAAACCACTGAACAAACAAATTTTAACCAAACTCTGCAGAAATGTAAAGCAAACTTGTGGTCTTTTTTCAGATTTGTGTTTTGGATGTCGATTAGAAATTCAACAAAGCCGCCACACCAATTCTGTATTTTGATTGGTCCAAATTTCAAAGTTTTTTTGTCTCAAACCTCAAAATGAATTGAATTGTTGCTTTTCAGAAATGATTGTTAGATGGTCGTCAACTTAATTTGTGAATCGTCTGCCAGTTGGATATTCAAAAATAGCTGCCATGATGCAATTTTGTTAAGCATAAATAGTTGCATAATGGTACACAGTTTATAAAAAAATCTCCTTTTGCCAGGTGAGTGATTACAGGCTCTGTGCAACCTCTGGTTTGAATTTTCCAATTAAATGGACAGTAGGAATTGGTTCTTTATCCGTCCAGATTTTTGGTCAGGCAGTACAAACCATTTCATAGGCAATACTTTACTATAAACATCATCTATTGAACTTTGGAGTATCAGATGATACCATAGACCAACTGAGATGGCTATAAGTACCTGCTACCTCCTCCTATTGAAACCCATGGTTTGGGTGTTTGTGCTACTGAAGTTTGATTGTGTCTAATTTATATAGGATGAGGATGAAGAAGGAGATGGAGGTATGGAAGATTTTGAAGTTCTGTCATCTCTTGTTGGACCATCACATCAGACAGATGCTGTGGTCGAGTTAGATGAAAAGGAGTTAACTTCTAGTGAAGCTGTTTCTAATTTACTTCAAAAGCTAAAGCTGCCAGCAAAAGACATCACTCTTCAGTATTTAGAAGGTAACTGTTTAATAAGGTAAATATTACTTGTAGTGTTATTTGTTTTCTCAAACCTGAATATGGAGAGTTTGGTTTTATACATCTGCAAATGGTATGGAGCTGTTGTTGTAGGATGTGTTGGAATCTGTAGAAAGATTGGTTTCTGCACGTTATCTTTTGTTCTTCTGAACCAATCCTTTTAATATTCTGAGACATTAATTTTTGTACAATATACTAGATAAAGATTGGTATTGATTTTAGGTTATCACGCCCCACCAGTTTTTTGGTGACTGACTGAATGGGGTTTTTCTTTTATTTTAATGTAAGTTCTTTATTTCTTCTCTGATTTAATGTTTTTTTCTTTATATTCCCCTTGACAAAGCCAACATAAGAAGCCACAACTGTCATGACTGTCTTGATATACTGGGTTTTTCTTATATTTTAATGTAAGTATTTTATTTCTTCTTTGATTTAATGTTTTTTTTTCTTAATATTCCTCTTGACAACGCCAACATAACAAGCTGCAACTGTCATGACTATCTCAATATACTGGGTCCAAAAGTGGCCACGCCCTACTTTTTGTAATTTTCAAATTTCTTATCCGATATTGATGTTTTTTATCAAATGATTCCTTTTGAAAAATGCAACAAAAGTTACTTCAAGCAATTTTTTGTAGCATTTACACTTTTGTGTATCAAAGGGTTAAAAATGCAGTTTTGGAAGAGATGAGAAAATTTTATTTTTAATCTGATTTTGATAGGGATTTTTGCTCAGCGATTTCTCTCATTGAGAGCTTTCAGTTTTTTTCTGTATTTCTTACTGTATTGAGCTTAAAAGTGGGGGAAAATTCAATTCCATATAATTTTGAAAAAAATTATTTTTTAATTTTTATTTTTCATCCCATTTTGATGTTTTTCTTTTCATTAGATTTGATCAATGAGAGCTTTCAGGAGTAGGAGTATATCAGTGAATACTCTCTATCTCTTACCATTTTCAAGATAAAAGAGGTCAAATTTGGTAGAACTTTAGTCTGCATGATTTTGATAGGTTTTTTCCAAATCATTCCTTATGAACAATTCTACAAAACTAATGCCAGTTTTGAGGATTATGGGGGTAAAATAATCACTGATCCAGTCCTATTACTGCGTCCAGTTTATGATTGTGTCCAGGAGATTATTGTGTCAACACTTACCCAAAGGTTCATTTTTTCACCTTTGAAATGTCAATATGCTGCAATCATATCAAGGATACATACATGTAAATTTTCTAAAGCTCAGTTTACTTTGAATTTTTACAGGGAAGTTAAATTTTGAAGAGTTTAGCGAAATAATGGAAACAAACGAAGGAGAGAAAATGTCTGCTAAAGATGTAGATATTGATGATGCTGATTATTCCCCTTTGGAAAATACAGAAGACGATTCACCCAAGAAGAAAAGTAGGTATTCAGTTGTGTGTGAGCGTCAACATTAAGGCTAATTTTACTCCCAAAAGTTCTATTCAGTACTGTAAGACCTGATTTCAGTATCCCTCTACATTTTAGCCAAACACTCAGAAATGTCAGGGTTTCGTGTGGCTGAGTTGTCTAAGTAAAACTTCCTGTACAGAACACTGTGGCCAGTCACCTATACTTTTTCAGATTGCCCCTGATTTTTCTATACAAAAAAGTGCAATGTAGCAAGGTTTCTCAGTTACCTTAAAGTCACTGTTCTCTCCAGATACTCTGTCTCTGTCCCCCAATAAAACTAACAACCAGGATATGACTGAAATCTGTTGAAAGTCTTGTAAAGCCCTTACAAAGTAGATATTCACAACTCAGCATAACTTGTATGTGAAATAAACCTTTTAGGGATTAACTGTCTTATAAGACCACTATTTGATGGCCTTATTGGTGGTCTCTAAATACAGGTTTCACTGTATTCAATCAGCCAGTTTATGTGGAGACATATTTGTGCTTTATTTTTAAGTGCTGTTCCAGTAAATTATATATGGCACCCATGAAAATTACATAGAAAATATGGTAATCACCTATAGAGGTGTTAAATTAAAATCTATGTTTTCAATATTTCTATATTAGATTATATGATTGCCACATATAACAGCTTTCTCATGCAAAATATATTTTAATGTAACAGTCTTATACATTTTTCAGATTCAAACAAATTATCAGAAAATTAAAACATATGTCATGATACTAATAATGACATGAACAATGGTAAAAGTTTAAATTTATATTTCAGAAAAGGGGAAAAGAAAGGTAAGTGTTTGTTATAAAATAAAACACTTAAATGTTGATGCAAATATATTAGTTATTTGGAAATTGATAAGTTATTAATAATTGTAACTTGTGTGTCCTATAATCATGATAATGAAGGGTTATACAAAAAAACCTGCTTGTACTCTCTTCTTGGTTACAAATATATATAAGAAATAAACAGTGTAAATTGATTTAAAACATTATGATAACAGTTAAAAAATAAAAACTGTTGTGCTTCTCCCACTTCATGTACCAATAGAATTTGTAAGTACCTTAAACAAATTAGAGATATGTAATCTGATATAAAGTATTATAGCTTTAAAAATGTGTGTTTCCTACTATCAATAGAAATATTAGATGATGCACTCAATAGGCAAGCTTTCTCAGAATAACCTTCAATAATGCAGAGTTAAAGTGTACATATACATGTATGCCTTACTATCTATCAGGTATTTAACAGGTGTTAGTCGTTCAAAAGTTAACCATGTTTTTTTTTTCAACTTTACAAGTCTGAAATTTTGCATGCTGAGGCAACATCTTTACTGGAGCTTTGGAGTTAATTTCCACTAAAATATACTGATCCATCACTGATGAACAGGCATTTGAAAGAAGTGATTAACTTTTTAACAACTGGACCTTGATTGAAAAAAAAACATATCTTTTGTCAACAATTAGCTTTTCTATTCTACTTTTTGTTTCAATGATCTTTATGTTAACCAATGAAATTGCTGCCTCTATGTTATGAATTTGTCCAGCTTAACAAAATTTGAGTATTCTGGATAAAATCAACAGAACACAAATTAGAATGGAGCTTTGCCATACTCTTGTTAGTAAATGGACACAGGATCTGAATTTTAATCAGGTTTACAATGTAACTTTATGATTTAGACCAGAAAGAGGATGACAGATCTACCAAAACATTTGGAGGGATTAATGGGAGAAGCAAATATGAAATATGCCAAGGGGGAGTATGAGGAGGCCATATCTATGTGTTCTGAAATCATAAGAACAGGTAACAAATATATGTAGTTGAATTTAAGTGTTCTAATGTGTAATATAAAATTGGAGCACTATTATAGTAATAAGCTTTTAAAAATATTGTATTACTGTATTTTGCTGTAGATAATATGCATTTATACATAAAATGCAGGGCCTTTTCAGCCCCCAAAACCTAGGAAGAAGTCTAGTTCGTATATATAATACGCGAGGACTTTTGGTAAGAATGTCCAAGTAAAGATCGTCATGATCGTACAAGTTTTTTACAGCTGTTCGGTAAATATATTGTTTGTTTGGCTAATCAAGTCTTCATTTCTTTGTGTCTAACTTCATTGAAAAATGAGTTTAAATATCAAAGAATTTGAAGAAAATAACAACAAATTTAAGACCCGGAAGTGACAGTGCTGTAAAAATATCATTACGAGTTCGGTACTAAACAGCAAATCCGCGTTGAATTTATCTGCGTTTTTTTTAACTTCCAAGCAAATAGAAACCTTTTTTATTAATTATCAGCTACCTTTGAACAACCAAAAGTAACTTCAAACTATTGTAAAAATCGGCACTGCTTTTGATATATCCGCTTTTTGATTAAATGTGTTCAATAATTAATGATAAAAGATATTATTAAAAATAAATGATAACTACTGATTACGTTTTCTGTTTTATCATTTTCATAAAAAAAACATTGATTGGTGATAATTGTGTCTTCAAAGCAAGTGTTAATTAAAATTAAAATTAAAATTATAACTGGCTTGGGACCTGACCACACTTACAAATATTTGTAAAAACATATGCATTGTTTGCCTTCTGTAATAATGAAAACAATAGTGTGAGAATCAAATAAAATTAAAATCATAATTTGTTTATTGAGAGGTTTATTATTTGCTATCCTCATGGGGCAACACACAAGGATAATAATCAGCTGTTTGCACACGTACGTAAAAACTTAACCTTGAACTGTTCCCACAACTACATAAGTGGATTTACTGTCATTAGTAAATATATATCGGTAACCAGTTCTCATAAAATATATTACAAATGAAAATCTTCATTTATTCCGTGGATTAAAAAAAAACCAATATAATTTAATTACACGAAAGGACTTTTAATTCACTAAAAATGTTTTACAAAACACGATCAAAATTTATTTTTAACGACATAAGCGGCCAAACACTTATGCACAAAACAAAATTGGCGGTCGAACAATCAAAGAAAAACGAGCGTGATTATTTGCTTTTATATATGATTCTATTATGCAAACATGTCGATTAATGACAGGTAGGACAGTTTTTTATCCACAATCATACGACAGTGTGCAACTTCCGATGTATAGGCATTTGATTTTCCCAGATTCCAGAAGTATGAGACGAAAACATTTTCAAATAACCTGACATCACTGTCCATGATCACGAAGACACACAAATACACAAAAACACAGGTTCAAAATTTTTATTGATAACATACATACATCATATACTTACGTGAGGAACAAAAACCTAATTTTCACTGGTCATTTCCGGAAAAATGTGGATTTGGCCTGTAGTACTACATTATACGCACCCCTATTGCTAAATTCTTTTTAAAGTAAAAAAGCACATATTATCTATAGCCAAAAATGGTAAACTCTTAACCTCAAAAAAGTGAAAAGATATTCTTGGTTTTAATCTTACAAGTTCTATGAACTCAGGTTTGACTTTGTTCTGCTGATTGGGAATTTTAAAAGTATTATGATAAAGTGCCACATCAGACAGTCTTATGAAGCTTGAGGGAAAAACATTTTGGAAATCATGAAATCTGAAAATTTTGAAGAGTATGATTAACTATTGATTTAAGTGGTAATGAGAATAATTATTATGTATAATAACTTTCATTGTTAGTCACTGATAATCCTATTTTCTACAGCCAGGATAGTTAAACCATGAACTTTTGAGGCTTGAAATTTGAAGGTATAACTATTTTGACTGTAAAAAGGACTGTCAATGGCTAAAAATGATTTTGTTTCTACAATTCTTCAGCAGAGTGATATTGTTGCTTTGAATTAAATTATTACCTGAAAATACTGTTATGACCCTTCGCTGGATCTAAACTTGCGAAAATGAAAAAAGTATGGGATAAATTTCAGAGAAACAGCACTCCAACCACAAGAAAAACAGAGAGAATTTGCAAATCTAGAGGTCTCCACAAGGCCTTCAATAAAGGACATTGTCCATCTGAGTCTGATTAACTGCATGTGACCTTGTCAACATATTTTTTACAACTGTTGGAGTGGTGTAAAAATTGCAAAAGAATAACAGGAACATGTACAGTAATTATAACAAGTTTTAGTTAAGTTTTTCCTATCCTACTAAAACCTTATGTCCATTTTTTATTCTTAATGTAAATATTTTTTTAGCTCCTAAGGCATTGCAGCCATTTCAGACCTTAGCAATGATATATGAAGAGCTGGGAGATGTAGATAAATCCATGCAGGTTAGTTATCCATTTCATACTTATATCTTTAATTATAAAAATAGGAGATGTGGCATGATTGTCCTTGAGACAGCAATCCACCAAATGACAGTCGAATATAAACTTCTAAACTTTTAAAGACTTGCAATTTTTATTAAATGGGAATTGTCCTATTAGCAAGAAACACCACCCAAAATCTTCTGGTGTTTTTTAATACTTGTGTATTGCAAGTACACAATGTCATAACAGTCAGATTAAGTTCAACTGTCATTTATGTAGAAGGTTACATTTTTATCAAGCTATTGGCATTGTTTATATATTTAAATGCTGTAGATATTATAAAAATTTGATTTTTCTGATTTTAGTTTAGCTTGATAGCAGCCTATTTAAAACCAACAGATGCTGATGCTTGGCTGAGGTTGGCTGAGATGTCACTAGAAAAGAATGATGTGAACCAGGCAATCAAATGTTTTGGCCATGGTATACAAATATACATATTCAAAAGTTTTATGATGCATTAATATCATGTCATTTGTTCTTAAAAATCAAAGTTATCAAAACAACTGCTACTATACATAGATTTATCTTTTTCTGTAAAATAAACAACGGAAACAAAAGAATTTGTAGCTCATCTCACTAAGTGAAACGAGCTTATGTGATACCCTGAGTGACAGTATTGCTGTTCCAATAGCAAGGTTAAAATCTATCACTTCTTAATGATTCTTGAGAGTAATAAATAGAGACAATGCTGCATAACAGGAGTGGCTGTTTTCTATGTTTAGATACGATTTTGCATAAGAATGAGATGCAAAGTTTGTAAGCATGTTACAATAACTTGTCATTGTCTAATAATATGCCATAAAAAGAACATTCACTCTTAACGGGAATTTTACTATCGTAAACTGTTATTTACAAATGATTTATATTTGCTGCTTTCATGATATGAAAATGACACAGAATTACTGTTACTAATTTTTAGTCACCCCCAAACAGCCTTCTTTCCAAAAATTTTGATAAGTAACAAAAATTTAGGGATTTGACAACATGTGGTGTCAAACTTCTTGAAACATAGATGTTAAACATAGCCCAAATACACAGGTTGGTAAAGGTAGACTAATAATCATAAATATCTCTCTCTACCCTTTAAGTTTTTTAATTTTGCTTTTGATGTATATGGTGTATTTTTCTGGTTGTCTTTTTTGTGAAATTTGTTTACTTTTGTTTAATTATGATATTCATTACTTTCATTTTAACGTTCATTGCTATAATGCTGTGTTGCTTATCCCTTTTGGTGGCATAGTTTTATGAAGATGTAAAATATTTGATTTTTAGCAATAAGAGCTGACCCTAGTAACACAACTTCAATGTATGAGCGTTGTCGACTGTTTGAGGAGATTGGAGACCATAAGAAAGCACTAGAGGGTTATATAAATATACTGAAGCACCTTCCAGAAGAGGATGCCGAGAAATATCTACAACTGGCTAGATCTGTTACTAAGGTCAGTAAATGGTATTGTAGGATCAAAAAACAAAAGGAATTAAGTTAAATAATGTCAATGATGTGTGTACATTTAGATTTCTTTCCCAAAAATGTCGACAAAAATTCTGTACCAGTATTGAGTCATTGTCAGAATACAAGGTTATGCATGTCATTTAATATGAAGAATTTTGATATGCTTTATTTACATTCAAGGAGTAATCTCTCATTAAACATAAGGCTCCTGGACCTTTTCATTTTGTTGATTTAGAGTTTAATGAACATTTACTACCTGTACATTTTGTTTCTTTAAGATGAATGCTGATATTTTTTTCTTTCAGTCTTACTATGAGATGGGTGATAGAGAGATGGCTGTCAGTACTATGAAAAATGCTTTTGAATCACATCCTGACTTTGTCACTTCTGAAGGTGTATATATATATGTTATTGAAATTTATATCAGTTTAAAAAATCCATTGGCAAAATTTCTATCTATTTTTTTTTTTTTTTGGTTACTTTTCCCCTTGCACATTAAGTTTCGCAAAGTAAGCCAATTTGAAAATGAAGAGAAGGCAGTTAGGAGCCATAGCAATAATGGGAACAAGACAAGAATATTCATAAATAGTTTATAACTTGAGTTTATGGTATACTATGAATGTCTTTATTCTGATTCAGATGTGAACTTATACATAGAGTTGTTGATAACAGACAGACAGTTCATTCAAACTGTAGAGGTAGGTGTTTTATTTCAATTATTGGATTCTGGAGAATTAAAATAAAATTTATAAAAAAAGTTTAAAATTAATTTAGTTCTGGATGGGCTTAACTGTGTAATGACAATAGACATGGATTTGAGGAGAGGACACAGATTTGAGTCTTGCAAATATTTTTGAAGTTATCTAGGTTTTGCTGTTATGTAATTAAATTTAATTAAAAAATTTGTACTTTAGAAAAAAATTGGGACAAGTTTTACAAGATAAATGTGGTGTAAAGTTTTTAGTAAATAGCTTTGGTGTAAAATTTACTGTCAGTACAGATGACACAAATTTAATTTTAGACAGGTTTTAATATAGCTGTGGTGTGATGTTTATTGTCATTGCATGTCATGAGAAGATAATTTTCTGACAGTAATAAATAGCCGTTGTGTGAAGTTAACTGTCAGTACAGAAGGTTATTAGTAAAAAGTTGAGGTGTAAAGTTTGATATCAGTGCAGATGATACAAGGTCAATTCTCTACAGTTTTTCGTAAATAATTGTGGTTTGAAGTACAATGTAAGTACAAATGATAAAAAGCTAATTTTCTGACAGGTTTTAGTAAATAGCTGTGGTGTGAAGTTTACCATCAGTACAGGTGAAAAATGGACAGATGTTAACCCTGTGGATATCCAGAGTATCACATCAGGAGAGATACAG
>JARWCS010356088.1:0-10836 GCA_034783895.1 Geukensia demissa
AAATTATTCACAAGACAAGCTGTAACAAGACTTTTAAAAAAGACTCTCAGACTGTTATGTTTGCATAACAAGTTTTCACGCAAAGTCAACTTCGGTTCAAATAGCGGAATACAACAAGCTGGGGACGACGACGAGGCGAACTTTGCAGGCGGTGGCTCACCTCCGGTAATCTGACAATAGTAATACCCACCAGATTTCATGAGTATCCAGTTACAGTCTAATTCATCTTCTGCTGCTAAGTAATATCTCCCATCTGTCCACAGGGCTGCTTTATTTTCCAGGACAATGGCTGTACCTATTCAACAGAAAAATAAATATTTATTTAGTTGATATATCACATTTTCCAAATCAAATCTTGAAAAAAAAACAACTACTGGTAGTAGCCAATTTTACTGTTTTGCAAATGCCAAATACTTTTAATGTTAACAACATATTTCATCTATAATTGAAAGTCAAACTTATCTTCTGTTCAATGTATTTTTTGGTATATGTCTCCGGGATTATAGATCTAACCTGCAAATTCTCCTTTGGGTTATAAAACGAAAACAATCACTTTTTAAGAAAAAATCTTGTCTTACAGTTAAAATAATATGGTACTCCCTAAATTTGCCTACTAGCCAGAACTGCAATATTTTGTTATGAAACTTGATTTTGTGGCTCATCCTCATTCATTGACCTCTAAACACATTGTTTCAAAATTTTATCTTTTGTTAATGGGCCATTAAGGAGAGTAGGCTCGCTGTATCCTAAGACCAGATCAAACCCCTTCTATGTGTTCCACACAATTTCTGATATCTGTTATATTTTCCAAAAAGAACATTGAACACTTTTATCCAGTGTTCTCTCTACAGAATTGAAGCAAAAGACTTCATGAGAACTTTTTCTCTAAAACAGTTGTTTATAATGGGTTCTATCAGATGGTGAAATAAATATGGAAATTTACTGTATATGGTTGCTACACACTGTTTCCTGAAATAATAAATTGGAGTGTCTTCAAGAATTTCTACCAAAGTTGGAACATTTAGGTTTCATTTTAGCCCATGAAGTTACCAATGCTCTTGATTCAAGAAATACATGGTTGCAAAAGCAGAGGGATCTGAGGAAATTACCAAATATGCTGTCTAATCATTCCTATGCCAGAAATAATATCTACCGGTATATCAATTTTCACAGCAATACCATGCAAGACAAAGGAATAGATGAGAATGTGAAGTTTTTTATTATTAATTACTTAGAAACCTTGTGCAATTTCCTATGAATGCCATATTTTTATCATATCAAAACAGACCTTATGTTTCTTTTACATGTAATTATTACAGAATCCTGACTTGGAACATTAATTATGAGCTGTGGTTAAACATGTTTCTGAGTGCTTAAAACTCCCCCTTACCTGGGACGTGTGATCATTTGGCCAATTTGTTTTAGATATTTTTTTAGATTTAACCACTCAGAAACAAGAACAACCTATTTTGGTCAAAAGAAGACAAACCAAGAAAACATATGCAAACTAAACAGAGGCCATCCCATAGACAGTTTATGTCAAATTTCAAATCATTTGGCCAAATGATTTTATATGAGAAAATTTAAATGTTACCAGAGAGATGACATATGCCAAGGGATGAAAAAAGCTCACATGGACTTAGGCCATGAGAAGTTTTATTATTCAGTCTTCTGTCTTGAAACCTACAAGTGACTTTATATTATTCATAAGAAAGCATTTCCTTTCTAAAGTAGTTTACACATCCTTATTTATAGGAGTATAAAATGATAAAAAGATCTTTAACATATCTTAAGTACATTTAAAATACAATAATACTTGTCATACATGCAATAAATAATTCTGTGAAATACAACCACCTCTACAAATTATGTTTACATTTTAACTTAAATAACAAGTCATAAATATTTCAGTATGAAAGTACCGATTTACATTTATATAAATGATTAGAATTTGACAAATAATATTGGTTTTTACAAAATTCACACAAAATGCACTTAATAGTTAATAGGTGTCAAATCAATGGAAAACATGTAGAAATATTTCTTCATAATAAAAACTGACTTATGGCACAAACATGCCACTTTAAAAAAATGATTTTGTGGGTTTTTTTCCTTGGCAGAGTTTGAACAAAACATGCTCAATGACAGTAGGCAAGGACTTTCTCCTATTACCACAAAATTCAGTGCATATTTTAATTTTTACTCCTTATGAGTAATTTTGAAACCTTTACCAACCTGCTGCATGGACACCCTGACTGAGTACTTTGTTTTAGAGACTTGCACATAGGGTGTTATCTTTTATTTAATAGAAAGGTTATCCCCTTTTTGCAATATTTTTATAAGAATAATCTTAATTTTAACTGGTATATAAGTTTAGGGAATTTGCTTTTCAAAATGCTGATGTAATTGACTACAATAAACTAGAGACTCAGAAGGCCAAGTTGTTTCCCTCATCTGACACTTGGCCACAGAGTTTATTTGGCTGCAACCCCTGTATTTACTGAAACCTTATTCTTTTTCTATAAAGGAACGTTTATAAAACACAATTCTTTTTAATTAGGCAATCAGAAACAAGAATTTTCAATGGCTCCCATGTGAAATTTTCTGATAGGAACAAAATATTGAATCTTTTTGAAATATAAAGAAGATGCTCCCTGTAAAGTTTGGCCCCTGAGGTTCGCAAGAGTATAGAAATAGTCAAATTAGTTTCTCTGTCTGCAGGAAGAACACCTAATACCGAAAGAGTAGCTGCAGTTAAGAATTGGTTGCTTTGTTTATCTACCAGAAGGTAGAACTCCTCCTTAAAGGGCATCTGTTGGTTTGGCTCGATGTATTTAATCTCAACCAATGCTTTTGATGGTGAGAAATGTTATGCTCTAAGCACATTAAAGAACCCTTCCCAACAACTTGTAATGAGGGACTGTTTTGGGCCAGTTGCAAAGACTAAATTTCCAGCCCCTACCCAAACTATATAAATATGGCACCATGTGACCACCAACAGCCCACTTCTTCTTTGATTGTCAGTTAACTGGCTGGAAGGTAAAATGATAAGTATACAGAGGCCATCCCATAGATGCCTCTGGCAAAGTTTATTTCATTTGGTCAAGCGGTTTCAAATAAGATGTTTAAAGATTCAACCAATCAGAAACAAGAACTGACTGTGGTTTCCTGGCTGTCATGTTAATTGACAAGTTGAGTAACAGGAACAATGAACACAAATAGATTCTTCATGCCATGTTTCAGTTCTTTAATTCATGCAGTTTTAGAGAAGAAGATTTTTAATGACTGGACCACTCAGAAACATCAACAACTACCTATGGTTGCCATGTAAGTTGACCTATCAGAACAGTATATAAAAACTTTAAATAGGCCATCCCATAAATGCTTAAGGCTAAGTTTCAGTTCATTTGGCCGGCAGTGTCAGAGGAGAAGATTTCTACTAACATGTAAAAGTCAACAGATAGACAGATAAGTGTTGACATTTCTAAGTTGAAAAACTTGTGTCTAATCCTTTTGTCATGTTTGTGTTTTAACAATAAAATATGTTTCAACTAAATTAAGTGTTGACAAAAGCTTTCATCGCTTTTGGCCAGGAAAGCTAAAATTACATGCTTTTAAATTAATGATAAATCTTCACCTTTCTAACACTTTGTTACATGGCAGAACACTTTAAAAACATTGCATTTTCATTTTACTCCAGACAGCGTGTAACATACATTAGACTACCAGGTACGTACCTGCAGAGCCACTAAACCCTGAGATATAAGCTCTTCTAAGGTCATAATCTGAAGGATATTCACTCTAAATGAAAAACAAAAGAAATATAATTAAATATCTTCCTTTGGTATTTTGACATGCATGCTGATCATTTAATTGGGTTGATTCAGAGATTGTCACAAATTCCATCCTTGTTCATGTTGTTGGACGACTTGTTGAGACTTTTAGATGGAACTTTCAGGAACTTCTTTTTGAGATATATTCTGAAGTAATTTGTCTGAATGTACATATACAGCAGGAAGATTTCAAATCTTCCAATTTATTCTGAATGAATTAAATACATAACATGATACTACTAATCCACAATTACCCATATAGTCTGCAAGGTTCCCATAGTTACAGTTGGATAATCTTCTAGTGGAATGGAATTGATCATTTTTGCCACATGAAAACATACAACTTGCCTGCCTAAAGTACCTTTTAACTTTTTCAAATTTTGCAAACCCACCATTTTAAGTGGCCAAAAACTTGGAGTTATTATCAATGTTAGTCATGAATTAGCAATCGAATTACTATAAAATCAGCTATCACTATTATAAATGAAAATACATTACCTGATGAGCATCTGCAGTAGGAATAATGTATCCTTTAACTCCATTGGTAGTAAACAGGTCACGGAGAGCTTTGAGTCGTTCTGTGGTGTTCACTCTGGTTACTGGTACTGTCTATAGAAAATATCAAAGAGGATCCGTAGATTGCACTTTTAAGAAAGTACTTTATCAACTTAACTGCTAACACATTCTTTTGAGTTTTTGTTAAGGATTTCCAAAAATTTAAGTTATCCTATAACTATGAATGCTTTATTGTATATACAATTTATATTAAAACAAAATCAGCATTAATAAATAATGGATAAGTATGCTCGTTTTTTACGATATTACTATCAGAAAATATGGCAAAAAAAAACAGATTCTCTTGTATTTTCGTTGATTTTGTATTACAAGCTTCTGTCTATCAAAATATAAAATGTAAAAATAAAAATTTTTAAACATTTATTCTAATGGCTAATTACGATTTGTTTTAAGAAAAAATCCAATGCTTTGAAATGGACAAAATCGGAGAACCTAACAATGACAGCTAGCAAACTATATTAGGTGACACCAATAATATGATCTACAACCATTAATCAATTTTTCATTCAAAATAAAACAGCTACGTTGTGAAATTTGGTACTAGGTACACCTCTGTACAGTACAAATCAAATGAAATTGCTGAGAATAACCAATTAATACATGTATTTTATGTTAACAATTAATGACCTTCTCAAATGAATAAACTTCTGATATACATGTACCACATTAAGCATACTCTTTAACTTATGCTACAATGCAAAATTAAGTAAATGTAGAATTTTTAAATATGAGTACATGACAAAGCTTCTTTTTCTATCAATTAATCTCAAAATGATGAAAATAAATGATAAATGAATTACAAACTAAGTCAAGTGTCCAGCGAGATACTCCTTCTTCTGGTCACTATATTGCGTCAAACCTCCGTCATACTCGCTATTAATAGACAAGTTTGTTTGGGTAACATTTTGATTAAAAGGGGGCTAGCTAATGATCAAGAGGTGTAGAAAGATTTCTTTGTTGACAAATAAAGGGGTCAATAGGATAAGGTACTTCAATCTGAAGAAATCTTGACCTTACAGATAATAAGGATAATTTTAATGATAGCAATATTGGTTTGCTTTGTGTAAAATTTCATTATACAATCTTATATATCAGATTAATATTAAATGGAAACTTGGTATATATTATTTCAAAGAACTCTTATGCAAACTGAATTATTTATGGACATATAGCATACCCAATTTCTACATATTTATTCAACACTGGTAATTTTATATTTTATTGCAGTTCATTATAAAAGTTAAGGACACTGTCACTGATTTAATTTATATTAACTTGATTTAGACAGTCAGTTCTGTACAGTTCCAAAATGTATTAAAAATATATATCAAAAAGTTATTCAAAATTTATTCTGATATTATATTTTGCACACTATAATGTGACTGTATGCCTTGTGTAAAACAAACCAGAAAATCACATGATGGAGATTTCCAAGCAACATAAATATACATCTAAAAAGATAAGATATGGGCTTAATGTCAAAAGACCATATTCCATGTGTCTGTAAGAAACAGAGGAAACTGCAGTACACATGTTATGTGCTAAGACTCTTCCCTGGTTCTTACAAGGAAGGAATGTTGTACAAGATTTTGGTAGAGTACACGGCTCAGTAGTTTCACACAAGAAGATTCTAAAGTGAATTTACCTTAGTGTCCTATTTTATGACAAGTTTGACTGAGGCATGGATGCAGAACATAATTTTGGAAGAAGAACATTCCAGTTTGCCATAGGGTCCTATCCTTAACTAAGTTCTGATGAGGCAGGCAAATTGGTTATTGGGCACTGTTGCTGATTTTGTTTGAACACCATCTAAGGACCATTCCACCAAAGTTTGACAACAATTGAATAATTTGTTACAGACAAGAAGACAAGGGTAAGGGGAATTGCTGGGCAATTTTGGTAAAAGACCACCAAAGGATGATTCAACCAAATTTGGTTGCAACTGGCACAGTAGTTTTTGAATCAACGCCATACAAGTATGAAATGTAGTTCAGATCAACATAATTGTGCATGAATGTTTGCTACCTGATTCAAGAGAACCAATTTTCCGGTCCATTTTCAACAAGGGCCCGGTTGCGTACACACTTGAATTGGGAATGAAAATATATTTTCAAGAATCTGTTATACATGTATAGATCATCAATTCACTCTGAAGTATTCACTGTCGATAACAATTAGAAATATATTACTGTTTTGGGACTAAAACACCTTCTTTTCAAACAGTGTATTAAAGTATAACCCTAATAAAACATACTGCTCCTGGCTGACAATTTGGTCTATCATTTGGTGAGTAGTCTTTTATTCCACTGTTACGTTTTGATCTGTGGTGAGGATCATCTGTTAATGGTACAGCCTCAACTGAAATAAAAATAACAAGATGCAAATACTTAGGTTAAGATAGTCACCATGGTAACACAGCAATATTAATTTGCTCATTCCCCAACTCCCACATATACATTAATTTTATGGCTGCCTTCAACAAAACTGGTTTCCAGTTAAAAAAAAATTTATCATTTCAAAAAATATGGAGGTGAGGCCATCTTGTTCAATTTCTCAGTTGTCAAAGAAATTAATCTAATTTCATCTCTGTGATTTTTTTAAAAAGTTCTAGGTTTACTCTCTTCTTTCCATTCCCTATCATACTTTCCTTGATTTTAACTACGGCTAACAGTTCCATTAATACCTATGGGAGTACCACTGATTTCATTTATTAATTTATGTTTAAAATTAAATATCATTTTCATACCAAACATATACCAAAGCTAATTTAGCAGCAAAAGACTTAGTAAAAACTTACAATAATATTCACTTAAAAGCACGATTTTTTATTTGCAAAATTTCTCATAGGCACCAAAAACATATATCTGGAAAAAGACCATGTGACTAACATTTCTGTCAAGTTTAGTTCAAATCTGTTTAGTGGAAAAGAAGATAAAAATGTGAAATTCCTAAAGAGTCAATTATTAAACTATTAGTATTCACAAATACATTGTAAGTATGGGACCTTCTAACAATCATTTGTGTAAATGAGTAACAATTCGTTTCTGACAAGAAGACTTTTGAAATCTAGACCAATCAGAACAAGGAAATGTCCCATTTCCAATCAACACCAAAAACCCAAGTCTGGTTAAGGACCACCTATCTAACATATATGCCAAATTATTTTGAAATCTGTTCAGAATAGAAAATGAAAATGTGAAATTGCTAGGATCCAATTAAACTTAGTTGTGACATCACAGCCATCTTGAATTTCCAATTGGCAAATGATTCATAAATTAAGTACAGGGCCATCTAACAATCATGTCTGCAAGCTAACAGTTCAATCCATTTTGTGGTTTTTGACAAGAAGATTTTTGAATGGATGAGGGTCGTTAAGGCCCATTTTAGGGCAAAGAATTTGGCTAGAAAATGAAAAGTGGCTAATATCTATTATTTTATATTTTTTGTATTGAATTATGTCTATAAAAAGAAAATCCAACAGAATTTTTAGTTTAATTAGGTCTACAATACATAAAAAATGCTTTAAATTTGAAAATACTTTATTAATAAATTAATAAATTTGATGCAATATTTGATCCTATTTTGTCGATTTTAATATAGATCTCACAAAAACATCACAACCAAACTTTCCACAATAAAGATGTATCAAGTACAAATGTTTTAAAATATCTTCATATCTATTTTGACAAAACACCTCCATAAATTGAGTATTTTTACAGAGAATGTTAAATTCTTGTTAAAATAGACAAATATACCATTTCATTTAATCTATTAGATGAAAAGTATACAAGAAAAAGTAATGAATTATTAAAAGAAGGATTATTAAACATCATTTTTACAACAACTTATTGTTGTGTCGCAAAATCTAAGATTTGGGCCAAATATGGGGCTCCTTTGGACCAATTAGAAGGCATAATTAGTCTTCACCTGAAACTTTTGTGATGGTAAATATCCACTTATCATGGTATGATGTATAGTATAGGTCAAACAACAGAAAAATGTGTTGACAAAATGTTTACATATATATATTATCTTTATAAGTTGCAAAGATTCTGAGATAAATAACTGTCGATGATATCAGAAAAATAATCCAACAAGAACTTCTCTGCCGCTTCCCAGAAAAATAACATATTAATGCACCATTAAGGATGAAAAAAGCCATAAAAACAAATCTATGTCTAAACTAAATTAAATATATTTTGAACTGACAACAATTTGAACTTCAAAAATCTGAAGGTGTACTCAACTCTCATTGAAATCTCCAGGGACAGGTTTGTTTTTATCCATACAATAGACAAATAGCCAAAATTTCACTCTCATTAGATATATTACTCCCAGCTTTAAGCTAGCTTATTATTTCAAAAATAAATGGATAGGACCAACCCCTGGGGATGACTCTGGAACTTGTTTAATATAAGTAAGAATACAAATGGTTTGAGTATGGAGATCTTAACTTTTTTTGAGATATTTTTTAATTCCTGGAAATAAGGGGGTGGTGATAACCCCTGGGAATGACATTGGAACTTGACTTTTGATAACCAGTAAAAATAAATATACATAGTTAAGGGTTGGCCACCTGAACAGATTTTACTCGTTTTAGCTAAGATTTCCAAAACAGGGAAGAGACATATATATGTGTATACAGTCAAACTAGCTAGCTTGAACTCAAAAGGTTTGCCAAGATTTGTTTTAAGCCATTGGTTGTTTGGAAATTCTGAAAATGATATGTTCTTGAAACCAACATTGTTTACATGTTTTACAGAGCTAACTATGAGCAGCCAGAAATGGTATGATTTGACAATTTACCATAGTTTTTGTGTTAACTGCCTTGCATATTTCTAGTTATGGCTTGAATATTGATAAAAAAAATCGGTTAATTTGTTTATGTATTGATTCCGTGACCTAGTGACCTGAGGATTTATCTTGAATTTTGATCTACACAAAATCTAGGCCAGGTCATAATGAACATGCTATTTCTGCAATATGCATCATTTATATCCATGCAAAGTTTGACAGTGGATACACAACTAAGAATTTCCTTTTATACACATTTTATTCCTCATCTGAAACAAAACACTACTAACAAAGAAATTGTAACATTTTTTACTTCTCAAGTCTAAATTTTTGTGCTTGTATAGTTAATAAATTTTAAAATGTTATATTTGTCCACTTAATAAGGTATAAATTAGACATCTAAAGGTTGCCATTAAGCCTTCAACAATATCCACATATCCACACCCAAAGCAAGATGCCAAACAAGCCAGGAACCTGTAGCCCAGTGGTTGTTGTTGTTTTGTTAGTCATTTATTGTTATATGTTCACCATTTTTGCTTTAGATTAGGTCGACTGTCGTGTTTTATGTATAGTTTCACAATTTGTATTTCGGGACCTTTTACAGCTTTCGTTATGGTATGGACTCTGGTTCATTGTTGAAAGCCATAATGGGACCTGTAGAAGTTAAAATTACTGTCACTTGGTGGGTGGCTGTCTCATGGACAATCATGCCACATCTCCTATTATTATATAGAATGTAAAACAAGTACCACTTAAACATAAAAAATATAATGTAGGTTTGACCTATAAGAAAGCAAAACCCTTCACTATTTGTTGAAAAAAATTATTTTATTCAAGTTATTCCATCAGTTGGAACATGTTTGGTCTTTACAATGGAAGATAGAAATCGTCTATGGCTCTGAAAGTTCATGTCATATGTATGTTTTTTTATAGGGGCAGTATAAATCCTTTGTTTTGTTAAAGTTTATGCAATTTCATTAGATATTATTATTGTCTATATGCATAAGAAGTTTAATGAAACTGTTACAGTCCAACGGATCCCAATCACACAGAATAAACCTGTGTTATGACAGAAAAAAAATCCTGTAATATGTAAGTGTGTTATTGTAGTCTTTCCACATGTACATAGGTAAAAGCCTTTGCTCAGAAAAATATCATGCTTAAATCACAGTATTTTTGGTTATTTTAAGAAATAATAATCAGAGCATGAAATGGGGTTCTGCTCAAGCTTTTAAGATATTCCCAAGTGTCTCATTATATAAGTTACACGTCATTACAGTTAATTAAGTTCATCACTAAACAAGAAATGATATGACATAAATGTCATATATCTATAGATCGACCTTAAAACCATGCATATTATGAAAGCTAATTTTTTAGATACAAACATTTGATTTTCAAACTATACATTTGTACAAATAAGCAAAAGTACACAAATAAAAAAATCGATGAAAGCCGTTACTATAAGAAACAAAGAAAAAAAGCTTAACTCTAAGTGTAACTATTCTGCTCAAAGAAATCCAAAATTTTATACTGTCTACCACTAAGGTGTATGAAAACTAGAGGCTCCATGGAGCCTGTAATCGCTCACCTGGAAAAATTTTTGTTGAACAATCATTTCTTCAAAGTAACA
>JARWCS010356098.1:0-10836 GCA_034783895.1 Geukensia demissa
AAAACTTCAGAGGTAACAAAAACAAAAATTATCATTCAGACAAAGCTTTAGATAAAATCAGACTTAAGTACTACAGCTGGGATAGGCGTTGCAGGGTGCGGGAATAGCTGTCGTTTCCGACAACTTGTATCTAGTTTTATAATGAGGAATTGAATATATTACATTGAAATAATCGAATTACAATTGTTCTGCTTAAAAATACATAAGCTAGGTATTTTTGCGAAATCAAATGAACTCTGTTGGCCATTGTTTTGACATCTGAACAAAACAAATACTGAAAGCCCACTGCAAATCTGTATGTTATATACTACCATTTTACAACGATATTAAAACTGTTAACTAAAAACAGATAAAGAGTTCAAGTAATGTGTATAAAAATAAGAATGAACCCTCTATTTCTAATTCTTATCAGTCCTTTTGTCCCCTTGTATCAACATATATATTCCGGAAGCCTATTGTTTATCTGCACTATTTATGAAACCATTCTATAATACAATTCAAAACCTACAAACAAAAAATGTATAGCGTTTTTGAGTTCCACGGGGGGAACAGCATTTGACACTTTTGGACCCCCTGTTGAAACAAATTGAAAATTCTTAAAGCTTTTTGCGCATAGGCATGCTAAATGCTATCGCTCTTTTACAAAATTAAATCCGTAGACTTAATTTTAAAAAAAAAGTCAAAATCCTGAAATTCGACCCCCTTTGTTCTCCTTGTTCCAAAATAAAAAACCCATATGCAACCATTTTATCACAAAATTCAAACCATAAAATCAAAACTGTAAGAGGAGTTTGCCAGTGGAATTTGTAAGTTCCGAATACTTAACAGGCATCTACAAGCTTCTTACAACCATAACTGAAGAAAATTTAAACCATACCTTCAAGAATTTAGGAGGAGATTCAGTCACATGGCTAAAAAGGATAATTGACAATTTTGGGCCTTTATTTGAACTCCTAGACAAATAGCCATTCTGAAATCTTATGGCGAATTTTTATAATACAAACAACAATTCTATAAGAAAATGTTAACAGTAGCAAAAATGTAGTAGAAGTTTAACCCTCATGAAAAGTTTGGCGGACGGACAAACGGAGAAAACGACATAATAAACGAGTTTTCTTTCGAAAGAAATATACTTTATGTCAGAGTTTGTTCCAACAGTTTTAAAGGTTATGAAAGGAAAATTGTCTGCGTATTCTTATAAAATAGTGATTTTTTTGTAGATTGAAAAAGTGAAAGCAAGTTGCAATAATACTTTTTAGCAATCATGCTGTTTTTGAAGCTGCGCCGAATTATTATTCTCTACATAAATTTTAAATTATAAAATTAGCCATTTGTTTGCCGGAAGTGGCTTATTGCACAAGCTAGCGTGAGACTGTGAGTACGCATTGTGAACGAACTGTAATAATGAAGTAATTAAACTAGGATTAAATAACCTACAAAAATGCTTTAAGGCTCGCCTGAACGGAATTTTAAAATTAATTCTCCTCATATTAATCATAAAAGAGCTTATGAATGAAAGCTATGCGAACAATTTTTTAAAATTACTTTATCTAGGTAAAACTTCAGCGCTTTCGCCAAAAACGACGACTGCCAACCCTCAAAGTTAAAGAAATTCAGGGGCAGTTTATAGCATGTTAATCGTTATTGCAGGGTATGAAACATAAACCATTAACCGTGGGATAATTCTTTCTACTGATTTAAAATCAAAACAAAGGCGGAAACGCACATATAATTAAATTAAGCTCTAAAATCGCACTCCAGAAAAGCTTGACGCAGAGTATACGACTTTGTCATTCATAAGATGATAATATTGGAAATATTGTAATTTAGTACACTGCGAGTATTATTGTATATTTCTCCCTTAAGGATTTTGGCTGCTATTACAAATAACAAGGATTTCAAAAGTTTATGATTGCTTTTAAGATCTTTGAATTTTGAACAAAACAAAGCAGAAAAATGATGAATAAGTGTGCTCGTTTTCGAGACTCCAGCATTTGAAAATTTGGCGGGAAAATGGTTTTGCATTATAAGTTCTTTCCCTTAAAACCTAAGCAAAAATAATAATAATTTCATAAAACTTTCCAAATGACATTTTCAAGTGCGTCTGATTAAATTATGAAAAGAAGAGTGGTGGTTCACAGGGCAAAAATATGAAGAGAAGTTCGAACAATGTATTTATCTTAATATTGTTTTTGTTGTCAGTTTATTGGATACTTTCAAGTGTGCCATTAATGACGTATTTTGCTTTTATTTTCAAATACTGCTAGGATGAAAAAAAAATTTCTTCTTAATTTATCTTTGAGCATATACAGATTTTGATTTGTAATCTGAGCAATTTAAAAATCGTCACTTGTAGTATGATTTTACACCTGCCTTGTAGAGAACTATAGATTTTTTGGTAGAATTATCTTTTCCTTCTCATAAATATATAATCGTTACCAAACACTTGCAAGTTCTGATAAGCTAGTTATAACGCATCTTTGACATGATTAACGCATCAATCAGGACAGAAAAATTCAATCAGGAATGCAAACATACTTTTCAGGCCTTTGAACTTATTAAAGGATATTATTCGTACAACAAGGATAGTATACATGTATATTTCATTAATTAATAGTAATGAAAGGCATTATAGATTAGAATTAAATCTGGACTTTTCGATTTATTTAACTTCCTTGATAAGAAAACAAAAGACTGTTTTTAATTTTAAGATGTTTTCCAAAACCTACGATGGCGGTTGACGTTAAACATAAAATATACTTACTGCAGCCTAAATATTAAGTCCACTGATTTATAGACAAGAAATAAGTTAGCGGACCGGCGATACCGTTACAATGCCTTAATGCACTTTTAATGTCAGACACCTACAAAATGTAAAAAACAACACGATTAAATAGGGTCCTTTTTATGTCCCAGAAACATTTATCGACATTGTGTTAGAATTTTAAAAACCAGCCAATTAGAAATTTTTTTCGTACTGTTTCTAAGCAACATGTAATTCTATGACAACAATCTCTCATACATGTAGTTTACAGGATAAGTGCCTTCCCAAAGCACCTAATTGTAGAGGTCTGAGTTTTTGGTTTTTCTGTTTTGCCTTTTCGTTTTCTGATATTGCCTCATCTTTTTGTACTGTAGATTTTGGTTGCTTTTAGGTATAGCATTTCATTTCTACTCCTAATTTATAATCGAAAATACACCAAGTGAATGTAATTTAATTCGGTTAAATTTTCAAATTTTGATTATCCATAATTATAACCCAATTTGCACCATGCTTGATAACATCATTATTCGAATATGCATAAATTATGTATGCACTTAAATGGGTTCTCATTTAATATGAGTTCAGTTATATAGTTAAAAGCTTCAATACCTTTTAATTGTAGTTTATTTTTCAATTTTGAATTTTGAAACATGAGTTATGATTTTTCCCTTAAGAGAATTTGAACATTATTCAAGTTTTGATAATTATACATTTGTTAATTTAGTGAAACACGATTGTTTCAATTGAAATAAATTTTCATTATTTATTCATTAGATTAAATAATTCATACTCATAAATCTACGTTTAAAATTAATGGCAATCAACAAGATTCCAACTATTGTTCGTCAGTAATTACTATCTATCCATCTCCCACCTTGTTTAGTACGCTAAATTATTAACAGCCAATTTTAATTCATGTTGTTCTACTATATCCGAGAGGGATTTTTGTACCACATCAAATTTCACGCTTGATCGATATGTGAAACAACGCACGGCGAAGGATTTGATTACGCACTATAAGCCTTCATAAAAGCCCAAAAAGGCGTAAATTAAGACTATTCAGACTAAGTGGTTCAGCTGTTGATTATCGTTGATTTAACACATAAGTTTGTGAAACGTTATTTTTTAGATCAATTTGCCATCGGAAACTTTAAGAGCTACTTCGAGCACAGCTGAAGGATAGAGACTGTACTTGATTTTTTCTAATTGACTAAAGATTTTATTAATTGTAATGACATTTTCACATTTGATGTTCTTGCAGCTTCTAATTATTTTGTGTCTTGGCTGCGTAAAGGCTGTCCGATTGGACTACGACCCGGATATGCTCTTCCAGTTACAGGTGAATATATAAAATATTTCAGCATTGTGTATTTTAAATTTTGTATTTTTGAAAACGTTTTATCTTTGCAAAGAAGACAGCCTTAGTTTTTATAGTGTTAGTCATCAGAGTTTTTTTTAAATTGAAAACCAATACTTGGATGCCTAATTGATAATTTGAATGCTTAAACTTTTTTGACAGCATAACTTAAAAGCTTTACGTTTGAAGTAGAGTTTACAAATATAGATACTGATTATCATTTGAAAAAAAAAAACTGGAGTTTAATGTTTATATATTTGGTGGAATAAATACTTGTATTGCTCGAAATGAGGCAAAGTAGATTGACAAAAATGTAAGATATTAAATCAAAAGTGTATCAGTTTTTGCCAGACTAACTATTTTATAAGTTTTTAATCATCAATATTAGAAGACATAAAAAATAAACGATGTTTATAGGAGTAGGTCTCGTGTGCCTCATTTTTTTACCCCAACATTCAGGCTTTTTTATCTATTGGATGAAACAATATCCAATATAAATCACAACTATTGTTATCAAATTTCAGATATATTTTTGCAGTTATGTGCACGCCAATCAACAATGTTATAATTTGTTTGTTCGATTGGGGTTTAATGCCACTTTTAACAATATTTCAGTCATATCGCGGCGATCATATATATAAAGGGGGAAGAAGTCATGCGAGTTAAACAATGTTATAAATACATGATGAATTCCGGAAATATTTGATATCTTAATATTTTTCAAAATGTTTATTATGTTTTAGTCAAAATTGGTATTGACCAAATTCGTTTTTAATCTTATTATTTGCACATGCAATCTAACTTGCAAAAATACACAACACATTTAAAAAAAGGTTAAACACGGATGTAGTCAGTACTTTAAAGGCAAACAACTTGGTAAATAGGTTATTTTTTTAACAAAGGAGTTGGTTTGGTATGGCCCGTTTTTGGCCCAAAAATAAGGGATTTTTAAATATGGACACAACATACCTAAATCAACTTTAGAACGGTACAATTGTTTTCATTAAAAAAATAGACATGGTTTGCATTTAGTGCACATGTACTAACTGATGATATCATAAATATTGGCTAAGTTCAAAATACATTGAAAATTTCACTATTTTTGTGATATTTTTTCGTAAAAATCAGTAACGGCCGCATTCGTGTTTATTCAAAATATTCACATACATGATGTAACTAACAAATATACATAGCATATTAAAGAATTCATTTTTAGATTTGTTAAAATTTACAATTTTAGACAAGTTTGCTATTGCAAAATCCTGATAGGAATGTGTTTTGACAAAAAATCGATTGAATATACTAAATATGACATTACATTTTGTAAGAAGTGTAATATATCTTATCTCACGCGTTGTTTAATTTGGAGCTAAAAACGGGCCATACCGAACATACTCTTTTGTTAAAAGTTTTCTTTAATAGCCTGATGTGAGTAGGTTCTTGCAGATTAAAACCGATCAACCGAATATGACATTACACTTTCTGAAAAGTGGGCGATCTAGACTACAAAATTGATCTATGTTTGGGCCAAAAATGTCTTGTGTCATATCATACATACTTCTTAAAGAAAAAAAAAATAACGCCACTTTGTGTAGCAAATGAATGACAACTGCCATTTATATGTCAGTTTTATCCTTGTTCTTTTTTTTCATGATAGTCCAAAAAAATTTTATTATACCATAAAGTTGAAAATTTCAAATGTAGTGCCAACGCAAGTCTTGTAAACATTTAACGTAAGATTGATTTATTTATCGTTTAACGCCATGTCGGCTTTTAACGTAAGTGTTTTTTTTTCAAAATTTCTGGTGACAATCGTTCAGTAGATAAAACAAGCACTATAATGTCAATTATAATATTTGTATACCGACATTTGTTGTATTTTAAAATTCCATATTGTTTTATTTTCAAAACATTTGTATTTCTAACACTACTTATATGCCACGATATTGTATTTCGGACCTTTATCATTACACTGTAAGATAATTCCCTGAAGTCAAGCTAGGCTAAATACTCAGTATATCAGTCTAGACAATAGTTATAGTCCTTCTTATCGGATACAGTGAAAAACCGTTTCTTCTCAATTTCGCTGAAGATATTAAAAACCCTTGGCTTTTCGATATATTATATTCTCCCATTAACCATTTATGATACAATTTCCACACAAGTTGTTTTAGTCTTCTCAATTGTATTTGTTTTGACCAGAGGATTCAATTTCCGGTTTTTTTTTCTAACCTGTGGTCTTGGTTCGTCTTAAATTCCATCACTATAGGTAGGCTCCATTCGTCAAACTCAATAACATTCAAACAACAGAAAATACACAGATAGTAAAATGAGTTTAAAAACAATTGCTAACGGTTCACAAAAGTCATTAGTTTTATAGAACTATTATTATTTTAACAACATTTTAGCAACAAAAATTAAGGAGGTATGAATGCATCACCAGTTAAGCAATCAATAACACTATCAAAATGGAAATGTTTCTTATTCGCATATACATATAAAATTAAAAATAAAGAAAGTTCCAATTTTAGTTTTTGACACATTTTAACCATCAATAAAGTTTATTGAACTATTTTTCAAAAGAATTTAACTTACTTAGCAAAAATGTTGAAATCTATTGTTTAAGGTAAGAAATTTTCATTTGGTTTCTGGAAAAAATCCGAGCATATAAAATAAACCCTTTTACTGTAACTGCGTTCCTGTTACATTGGTTCGAAAATAACATATTTTCCCGAAAAAATGAAGTCGGCGGACAATCAAATATGACGTCAGAGGTGTTGTGTCGTCGACTTTCGTAAACCCGGAAGCTGCTTCCACGCAAGCGTCAAAAGTAGGAACGCGGCATCAGTATAAGGGTCTATTGATAAGACTTTGTAATTATATTCAGGTGTTGAATATCTTTTATTTCCGTGGTCAGATTTTTCCGCAGACATATATTAAAAATTGTATTGCTATTTTACCTTTTATGACCTTATTCCATAATATATATTAGTAATGTTGACTGTTAAACTAATGTAAAGTTATAATTGCCCTCCCATTTTACACACGTAAACATCAAATACTTTTTACTAATGAGACCATTATGCATTCAGGATAAGAGAAACACAATATATTAACCCAAAATTAAGACAAGATATGATTGTAATAGAGTCGTAGAAGGAACTAAATTTTGATTTATGTGTAAATAATTTTTCTTATAAGCTGTGAATGTAACTTTTACTGTGTATGGCTACCAATAATACCAAATAGTTAAAACGCATTTCTCTAAATTTCTTCGCCACATATTATGCTCAATTTAACACTGTAAAGTAATTTAGTAAAACAATATATATACATGTCAGAAAAGCAAATGATTCCCGAAGAATTTTCACATCTTTTTATTATGGACATATCTCAGGGATTTTATGTAATAAATTCATTGGTTAATGTTTCATTTTTCCACTTCCAACTGCAGCCACTGGCAAAAGTCTTTCTAGTATTTCAAAATATCTTCTTTTCCTTAAAGAATATTTAATATGTAGAAAATATGAAGAAATTAAATCCCAATATTTCAACACTTGTACGACTGTGTACGTACTTCACTGCATTATTTAGAAGTTCTTAAGGTGACACCATTCATATTTGAAGATTTTTAGCAAGTTTTCTTTTAAACCCTTGCACGAGGGAAATAATATTAAAAAACCGATCTGGTAGATAAAATGGTAATTGTACGTTGTAGAATATAAAAAAGAAAAATGTATTCCACCAGCGTTGAAGGCCTTTTGGAAACATATAGGTTTGTTAATAACCTCTGTTTTTCTGGTATTTGGAATGCAGTCTCTATAAAATTTACCTCGTATTTTTTTATTTGCATATTGATAACAATTAAGAATAACATTGCAATGATAAACAATGATGTATGAGACGGAGATCTATTTTAATATTTGGTGAGGACCTTTCACACTTGTCCATTTTGTCCATATTAAGTCCTTAAGACAACCTGTAGATATTTGTAGTTTATATATTTTGTACAAAGACAATCATACGACATGTCCATTTTCTACATCAAAACATTGTAAAGAAAGTACTCGTATCCAATAAATTGTGAAACGATGGTGACTCCAGTGAAAGAGTTCTTCCAAGTGCAGGACAGGTAATGAAGCTTTTTATTAGGTGTATTGTAGACAGCTAGGTATCCAAAGGACTAGCTTAAAAAACAAATAAAATCATTTTTTTTTTATAAATAAAACAAGTCAGTTGATTTTCAATATGTAACGGTATAAAGAAACTTTGATGGAATAAATATAGAAGGGTTAAACGCTCAAACACATGTAAATGTGTCCATATCAAGCCATTGTCGTTGTTGTGATGTTTTACTGTGACCAGTTTGATTTTCACTCCAGATGGTCGATCGAATATTCTTACATCTGAATAATTTAACATTTCATTCTTTGGGCTTTCTACAGCATGGTTTACAGTTTACGCCTTTTCCATTGCTGAAGGCCGAGAAGTAACCTGTTTTGGACAACGTATTTTGGCTTTAAAAGGTTGATCATCTAATTAAAAATCATTTGTCACCTCCTTTTTCCTATATCAGTAATTACAGTTCCACCAGCAAAGTTATAATAAGAAAAATATTCCATTAAATATTTGAACATAAATGATAATGAAAACACAGGTGTCTTGATCCTGAATGAAGTTCTATAAATTTCTGAAGGTAGGTCCTTCTTCGAAACTTTCTCCTGAAATGTTTGATTATTGAGGTTCAGGGTTTTTCTTTCTATATTTGCCATTTCCTTTCTCATTTTAAAGTGTGTTTTGTTAAAGATGAACTTTCTTTTCCTCATACTAATTAATCTGGCTAAATGATTTTAATACGTCTGTTCTTAGGTAAGGCTTAACGATGGTATATATCAAATTTTATCACGACATGTATTCACTGCTCTAAATATAAACCGTTAATAGATTCTTAATCTGCAATCAGATATTTACATTGTGTGATTAAACCTCAACTTGTCTAGATAAGAAAAAATATAATCGTCATTTTAGTTTCTAATTCATTGCTTAATTTGGCTTCAGAATCTTTAAAAGTTCTCTAAATATCAAACCCCAATAAAAACTGAGTGTTGAAAGTTTTTAATGGTCACTTTAAAAAAGTTATACATGCTAAATTGAATGCCAATTTATGCATTTCTAATTTAACCACATATATACTCAGAATCCCAAATGTTTGCAAATCCAAAATACGCACCATTGGAAGGAAAAAAAACATAAATGTTTAAATATGGTGAAATGGAGGGTTAAATGAAAGGTTCATTTGACGTTTTACCTAAACTATAGATTAAATTAACAATTTTCTGTTGTTATTCTTTACTACATTAGGAAGCACTTTGTGCTATTCTGAAATCAGATGTTATACTTGTTAACTGTTAGTTTTTGGGAGTATTAAAGTGAAATAGGACGCACTTTGTGCTTTTCCGACTTAAGATTTTACTACTTGTTAACTGTTAGTTTTTCTTTTAGATATATAAAGTGAAATATGAAGTACTTAAGTGCTTTTCTGATACAGTTTTTACTGCTTGTTAAGGGGATGGTTAAGCGCTCACAAACTTGTATAACCCCGCCACATACTTAATGTGCCTGTGGCAAGCCCAGTGGTTTTTGTTGCTTATATTGTCATTTATTGCATTTCGTTCACTTATTTTAAATAGGTTAGGTCGATTGTCGTCTTTTATTAACAAATTCACATTTTGTATTTTGTCCTTTTACAGCTTCCGTTAAGGCATGGATTCCGCGGCCGGTTCATTATTAAAGACCATAATGGGACTAGTAGAAATATATTTTCAAGTATTATTTGGTGGATGGCTGTCTCATGGATTATCATGCCACATCTACTTTTCTATATTGCTTAATGTTTGTCTCCTGGAGTATCTAAGTTAAATAGAAAGTACTTCAGTTCTTTTCTGTCATAAGATTTTACTGCTTGTTAACTCTTAGTCCCTGGGAGTTTCTAATGTTAAATAGGAAGTATTTCAGCGCTTTTTTGACACCAGATTTTTTCTTGTAATACATTGATAACATCTCAAATTTTATGTTTCTGAAAACTTTTGAGAAAACTAAAGATTTTTACCTATTTTTATCGCGAAATTGTTAATCAAAATAGATATTTTTGCATATGCATATACTTTTCAGTCAGATTAGGTGAATTTCTATTCGATTTTTGTTGTTCATATGTTGCTGATTTTGTTTTCTTTGGTTTTTTCTTTTACCACATTCTGGAGGAGGGATGAGCTCCCATTTAACTGGTTTAACCCAAACCCGATTTCTCATGTGCCTGTTCCAAGTCAGCAATAGTGGTAATAGGTTTGTCTTTGTGTTAAATGTTTTGGTACATGTACATTTTGATGATATTCAATTAAAAGTCGTATCATTTTACATATACAGGGTTAAGTTCCTACTTTTGCTGATCACAGAAACCAACTGTATGCTAGAATAAATGACAAAAGTTTTTGCATGCTTTTATTGTCAGGTTGTTTTCCTAAATATTCAAAATATTTGTCCAAAATTAATAGATCTGTTATTTGAAACCACTTGGTCTATTCTGGCATCCGGGGACCCAGATAGATTAACCTGGCCAAGGATAACAAACCAAGTTGTGAAAACTAAAATTTATTTATCCTGACACGTGGTAAAAAGCTGCAAATAAAAATAAAGCCATATTGTACATAATGAACAT
>JARWCS010356119.1:0-10833 GCA_034783895.1 Geukensia demissa
TATATTTGAATCTTTGACTTCCTATGTTTCGGTTCTAATGCTACTGGTGAGAGGTTACTCCTTGAAATGTACATATACCATACCTAAATTTTCCATATTTCTTTAACATTGGTAATTTTGTATTTTAATATGTATGATATTAAATTTAATTAAACAGTTGGCCTCTAACATCGTAAAGTATGTAGTGTGATGATTATAACAATTTTAATTTATCAAAGGTTTATTTTCATCTATTTTAATATATATATCCGTCCCTTTTTCTGTATTCCGTTCCGTTTCGTTTTCCGTTTCCGCGTTTTAGTAACGCCCATTGGAAAGGACTTGCGGCAAGTTTGACGGACGACCATGATTTCTTCAAAATAATACACTCAAATACATTATACAGTCATTAAAAATCAATGTTGTCGAAAAATTTAAATCTCTTGTACACAGTGTTCTATTTTAAAACCTTTATTTAAATATCAATATTACTTAATTCATATCTTTAATTGGGAATTTTCAAATCTAATTAATAACTCAGATAACTTTTTGGGAATTTCCAATTTTATTACTTGCGGTATTTTGATGGTAAGTTTCATATTGTTCACAATTTCATGATTTCTTAAATTTGCTCAAATCAGTTTAATAAAATGTCATTGCAGATATACATATGAGATAGATTTAGTTCCATTTTCGTTTTCAAATTAATTATGACACGTTCAATTAAGACATATTTTGTTGTAGCTCCAAATCTCATTTAGTCTCAGAACTCACTGTAATGTATGGTGCATACATCGCTTATAACTAATTGTCTAGCTTGCATAGAATAAGAATAAAGGAATCTTTTCTATCACTCTATGTTTTCGTTGACGTTTACTATACTTTTTATTTTGCTATTACAACGTACCCAACAGCGAGGAAAATTTTCCCCTTTTGATAATGAATTCAGCTTAATGACGTTTATAGTAAAGTCTTATATAAACCGATTGATATATATCTCAAAGTGTCAATTCTAAATCTCAGTTTATTCGACAGCATCGCCTATATATAGATGACAATTACTTTGTGCTTTACAACAAATTGCTGATGGATGACCGCTTTATTTTTGAGATGGAAATTTCCCCCAAAGGCAATCAACAGTGTATTGAATCCGGCTTTGATCTGAAGAGATCTAAGGCTTAACAACCAAAATCTTAATGTTAAACGAACGTGTTCCCTTGATTTTAAGCTTTTATATTTACAAAATTGCTATTCGAAACAAACTACTACAAAACTTTACATTGCTGTTGTTGAAATACACCCATTAAAGCGGATATCTTATAAACCCATACTACTGATAAACTGCCTTTATAAAAGAGACGTAAAGCAACCGAACACTATTTTTCACAAGTAATATTTTAATGTTTAATAGAAATGAATTAAGATATAAGGCAGCAAACATTCGTTCCTTGAGATAATCCGCCCTTTCCTGCTGTTGTTGGCAATGTAAACGATTTCATGCTCTTGTTTTCTTCTGGTTTCAGTTTCAGCAGATTGTATGAATACAATAACAGTAAATTCAAAAATGTTTATTTAGTTTTCGTTTGTCTGGTATTACATTGTCCAACATGATCTTAACTTTGTTGATGTTTGTCCTACATGTATTTAACTTCATTCACTATTGAATATACTGAATTCATAAGAACTATTTTAGCAATATTTTTAATATTTCTTGTTTTTGCTTTCTCTAATGATGTTTTGTTTGTTTCTTTTGTTTTTGTAAAAAAAATCTTTTAAAATGCTGTTGCAGATAACTGTACAAACAAGTAGTTCATCAATGATGTTAGCATTCTGGGTAAATATAATTTATTTCATTTTTAGATATTGTTTTTTTTCGAATTTCACCATGTTCTATATACGACATTGTTTTTTCTCTTTCCAGATGCAAATTTGGTACTTTTTCACGCCTTTCAATAAATATTTAAATTATCCGTACTAAATAAATGTTAAGCAAACGAGCAAGCATACTCAATATTGGATTAACTATCTGTTTTACAGATATTGTAGTCATATTTATCTGGGTGAGTATTCATCTAGTTCTAAGGAGTTCCTTGTCCATTATAACACTGTTATTGATGCCAACAAATCGAAATACATTGTATAATATAAGTTTGCCAAGGTTGTATCAATATGGTGAATTTTGTTATGCTATATACGTATTTCAAGGAATAAACTCTCTCTTCAGTAGCATTAGAACAAAAACACAACATACGCTAGATCCAAACGTACTCTTTCTCATATCCAAACCAACTGAAATAAGCAGCCAAATCCAGCAAAAAAGATATCAACCATATTGATTATTGTGTTATTTGATCAAATACAGAATCGGCTTAATATGTATAATTAATCATGACAAAAATAGCAGGAGTTCCAAAAAAACCGGTACAAACCTAGGCAAAAGCTTTTAAAATACCTGAAAAAAGGTTATCTTATTTGCATCGTAGGGTCCAAATGTACATACATTTTGGATAAATGCCTATTATTCAAGGCTGTAGGTTGCATACTGTCGCTCGATAGAGCTGAGGATACAGACACAACTAAGAGTTTATTTGAAATCGGTAGCATGTGTGAAATAACAGAAAATAAACCACGTCAAACAACCGACAGGAGACCTTGTTGACTGAGTTTGTCAAGAGGCAACGAAAGAGTAGCTTGCAAGAATATACTCTCAATCTCTTTACGGTGGATTGGTTGTTCCGAAGTCATCCTCCCACACATCACATGGGTGTTTTTACAGAGTATCTAGAGTAAATGATGAAAAATTCTTCTTTCGTGCAATTTTGGCACCTCTTATGATCACAAGGAAATCTAGTTTTTAATTACCATTGACTTTATAAGATCCCACGACCTGTGTTGCGCGCAGTAAAGGGAATGCCAGATCCCACTCCTGCTTTGTAAAGGAGTTCGTGGATGCCAAGCCTTTGTTCTTTTTGTTTTCGATTTTATCTTTTAGTTTGTTTAATGGGTCTTATCTCTTTGAAGTATGCACTTTTGATGGGTATTCTACCCTGGATTTGACAATGATTTCTAAGGAATTTGTTGTTCAATCTTTCTTCAAACTGAACATATTTTAATTAATGCATGGCGTATAGTGTGAAATTTTATTAGAAGTGTTATTTTATTCTTTTATTCATTTAATTTTATTAAATGCATGCCATGATTTATTTTTGTCGAATTATCGATGTGAACACAAGTGCTTTTTGATAGTGGGTCGCTACACCCTATTCGAAAGGTCACTACACCAGGGCAAGTCATTACATAGTGAGTTTTTCATTCAAGGTTTAACTTAGACGCTGTTTATATAAAAGATGAAGATTGCATGCAACAAGAAATTAATTTTGGAGAATTGATCAAAAATCCTGGCATAGAAAATGAACGATTTATCAAAAACCTTACTTCATGCATGTTTGGTGCTTTCCAATCATGTAAGTTAGTATTCAAGGTTTATTGGAGTTAGAGCTAGAAATGACTCTAATATGACAGTTTTCGTGTTTTTAAAATGGTTCAAGGTTTGTCATACCTAAATGTTTTATAAAACATATTTCATTGAACAGATGTTACTCCTTGAAATAAACATATAATATATTAAGATTCACCCTATGTATTCAACATTGGCAAACTTGTATTTTGAAACCTAGTGATTTTGTTGGAGTTGAATGCTTCGTTTTACAATGTTTGGATCTCAGTCTTTCGATGTTTTGGTTCTTATGCTACTGATATGAGGTTACTGTTTAAAATGTACACAAATAATATTAAAATTAACCATTCAAAAATATTGTTAAACTTGTATTTAGGAAACTGTTTAAACGTTACAAGAAATACATGAAAAACTTCCTACTGTCGTGGCTACAAATAAGTTCCTATACCGGTTGTGACTATCATCGAATTTGACTATACACCGGCAACACGACGGGTGCCACTAGTGGAGAAGGAGTTTCTTACCCTTCCGGAGCACCTGAACTCACCCTGGTTTTTGTAGGGTTCGTGATACTCTAACTTTAGTTTTCAGTGTAGTGTTAAATTTTGTGTTCTATGTTTGTCTGTCGTTTCATTTTGTTGGCCATGGTCTTGTCTGTCTTCTGACGTAACGATTTCTGTCTGCCCCTTGGGTAACTTCGAAATCCTTAAAAAATGAATTCTGTTTTAAGTTGATAGACGATTAAAATACTTGTGGTATTCATAACACAATAAATAAACATTCTATAGTTAATTTATACTTATTAATTTTATTAAATGCATACCATGTTTTCTTTTTCTCGAATTTTCGATGTGAACGCAAGTGTTTTTTGATTGCGGGTCGCTACACCCTTTTCGAAGGGTCAATAAACCAGGGCAAGTCATTAGTTAGTGAGTTTTTCAATCAGGATGTAACGGAGGCGCTGTTTATTTTAAAAAAAAGATTAAGATTGCAACTTAAAAGTAAATATTGCAGAATTGATCCGATCTCCTGGCGTAGAAAACGAAAACGATTTATCAATAACCTCACTTCATGCATGTTTGGTGCTTTCGATTATGTGTACTAGTATCTTAGGTTTATTGGAATTGGGGCTATAAACAACTCTAATATTTACTGTTTTCATGTTTTTAAATTGTTGAAGGTCTGTCATACCTAAATGTTTTACCCTGCATGTTTATGGCTATTTTGTTACCAAGAATTTACATTTATTCAATTTTGTTGTTTTTAACTATATTTTACTGAAAAGAATTTACTCCTTGAAACGAACATAGAGCATATGATATCAAGATTCATCATATTTATTCAGCGTTGGTAAACTTGTATTTAAAACCACGTGATGGTCGATGTTTTGTTGGTGGATCAAAGGTCCTTGGAGTAATAAACAGACCAGTTGTCAGCTTCGTCTGACACGAAATTTATCAAATAGTGTTTTATATAAATTTGCTGCATTTGTTTAAATTCTAAAGCACTTAATATACGGAAAGTCTGCAAAACGTATTTTACCGAATGGTTGTTCCTACCGCTGGATTTGACTGCCTACTACGATTTGTTTTAGTTGAATGCTTCTTTTTACAGTTTGGAACTCAGACTTTTTGTGTTTTGGTTCTAATGATACTGATGAGAGGGTACTACTTGAAAGGTACAAGGAGTATATCAAAATTTTACTTTTATTTGGAAACCTGTTTAAATCGAAGAATAAACACACAAAAAGCCTTATCAAAGAACTCTGATTTTATTCTTTTTTGTAATTCTGCTGTACGGCACACTAATATTCTCTAGACATTTTTACATAAATAAAATTTTCTCACCCATTTCCGCTTGTTGTGTCCAGTTCTCTTCTGGATATTGTGATTTTCGTTTTAATTGCCCTAGGAGGGACTTATCGATTTTTCACTCGTGGAAAGATAGTATTTTGTAAATTGTTTAGGATTGACAAAATCTTTCTCATATCATTTACTTATTAAGGTTTTTCCATGAATAATAACAATACAGACAATTTCAATAATATGTTGTTTCTAAACAGACATGCATTGTCATTAAAAATTTAACCCATTTGCCTTTACGAATATATGTTTTGACGTTTGCCGGATAATATATATGACAGTTTTAGATAAGAATTCAGGATCTTTGAACAGTGTTGAATGTCCCCAAGATTGGTACCAGCCGCATCCTTACATATCCAACCAACAATGTGGGTGTAAGTTTATTAAATCAAAGTGCAATGACTCAGGCCAATTGATGTTTTCCAATGGTTCCACTGTAGAGGATAGATTATGTCATTGTGACTACACTAATGGATACGTCTACACAACCAGGCCAAAAGATGGATGTGTTTGTAAGCCTAGGGTTGAAAATTGCACCTGTTTGAAAAAGCCTTGTGCTAACGGCTTTATACTTTCTAGAGGTATGACTTAATGTTTAAAGCTCATTTTCCTATTGGAAATTGCCCGCACTGAAAATTCTTTCTTTATTTAGCTTATATATTTTCATTTGATACTATCATTTTCACTCTGTTTAATTCTCACAATTCAAATCATTTATACCGCGGAATACGATATAATAGAAGTAAAGTACAAGTCCAATGATTTATTTCAAAACGATTCTTATAGAAAGTTTTAAAAATCAAAGGTCTAGCTAGGTGTGACAGCCAAGAAATAAGGCAACATACAAACAATGAAAATGACAACACAAACGTAAAATATCAACACTCATGAACTAATTTGCTATGAATGAAACAGTGATCTGAAAATAAAATGTTTATTTTAGATTATGAATGTATTCCTGAAGACGTACACCAGTTACAAAAATATACTTGTCCTGAAATAATAAAGAGGTATGATATGATATGATAGAATCAATACTCATTAGCATTAATTTCTCATACTTACTATGAAACTGAAAAATAGCAAATACTTTAAAAATAAAATGGAGAAGTTGTGAAATGTTTATTACCACATAAAACGTCAACGCGTGTATATTAAGTGGCAATTATTTCTTTGTATTTATGATAGATTAAAATTATACAGTTTTTTTCTTTTTTATATACAACCAAACTTTCAAATCAAATATTATTTACAAAATTATTTTGCTTCGATGTTTTATATACTTCAGAAGGGTTTAGTAAATTGATAAGACGAATGATGCACGGGTACAAACTGAATGTTTTCAACTTTTCATGAGTAAAATTCTCATATGTTTTATGAACCTGGCAGCATTTTTGCTTTTCCTGTTTTGTAGTATTGATACGCTACTCTGGAGTCTGTTTCAAGGAGTTATTTTTTCGAATAGGGTTGTCATTCAAATTGTTAAAGTGCATGATTACCCATATTTTCACACTATTGTGAATTTTATAATGCCTCTTATCATCAGCATTAGAACCAAGCAATAAAAAACGTAAGGTCCAAAAATTAGTATATGAAGAGCTCATATCCAAACAAATCGAAATAGGAAGCAAATCTAGCTGAAGGAGTTCTGCCATGTACAATACCAGGAATGAATGGGATTCATTCATACTTGTTTGTAGTAATATCCTATTTAAATTTCATGTTCTTCATTAGCGTGACCCAGATTGTTGCTTTCTTGTTGTCTGCATCTTAGAAACCCTTTCATTGTAGTCTGGTTTTTTTTTACTTCTTCCCCTCAGTTTGTGAAAAAACTAGAAAGACACAACAACATGAACACTTGCAGTGTTATTATTACATAAAAACAAATTTATAACTTTCTTTACAGTGGCAGACATGACAATATTACTCCAAAAGATGACAGAAAACCAGGTATTATTACTAATATGTTACCTTTAGCTGTCTCGTGATTATTAAGTAAAAACGTTTCCAGGAACATTTGTAAAAAATACAGTATTACTAATGTTCAATAATAAATTAATAATAATATTATTATGTACACTTCAAGGAGTAACCTTTCGAACCAAAACATGGGAAGTCCGAGGTCTAAACATAGTAAATGAAGTACTCAAATCCAAACAAATCCAAATAGGAAGCCAAATCAGACAGCGAGGACAACTACTAACTGCGATACGTTTCCACGCCTTTCCGTATTTTTAATTTTATAAAACAATATTTGATAAGTCTAGTGTAGAATACCCATGTCAGAGATCAAAAGTGCATAATTCAAAGAGACAAGTCAAATTTGAAATAAACTAAAAGATAAAACGAAAACAAAGGAAACAAACGCTTCGAATCCACGAAATCCTTTACAAAACAGGAGTGGGATCACGTGCTCCGGAAGGGTAAGCATCCCCTGTCTTGTACGCAACATAAATTTCATGATAAATTCATGTCGGACAAGTCTGACAACTGGTCTGTTTATTGCCCTCGGGTACCTTTGGTCCACTAACAGAAGCATCGACCACGTGGACAAGTCTGACAACTGGGCTGGGCAAAACCCACGAGGACCTAGAGTATACAAGTATGTGAATGTATCTAGTTCTGAAAGCTATATTATGTCCATAATTGGTGTTTTACAAATGAGAAAGAAGAAGTATTTTCATTTAAGTAGGAGACAACAAAAACAGATATAATAAGATACTTTTATTATTTGTTAACACAAAGGCATTGACGGTTTCATTTCATTACTTCAACACTAAACGAATGTTAGCTGTGTTTTGTTATTTATCAGTAGACAAAGAAGAAAAATCTGAAGACATATCTATGCTTATCATGGGAATTACTGCTGTTATTGGTGTTTTTATTGCCTTTGGTAAGTATAGGATAATACCTAGAACTAATCCAGAGACAAAATACTGTTGACAATGTACGAGTGGTATTGAGTTTTACAATTTTTCAATGTTCTTTGACGAAAAGTTTCAACTTATCACCAACTAAGGAAATAATAAATGAACTTATAATAGAAAGAAAACACCTAAGGATTACACAAAGATATATAAGTCGGTAGACACGGCAATCTCGCAAACAAGAACAGAAAAAACCGAACATATATACATGAACAATAAGAACCCCATACAAGGGCAAATAGTGAAGTCGGGTGGTGTAAACAATTCTTGTCTCTTAAACAAAACATCTGCTGCGTTCCTTTACTTTCAATCCGGTTATAGTCTTCACAATGTGGGGGTTTTTCAAATGGTATTGTATCGAGGTCAGGATGATAACGAATACAGCAAATTATAATTTTTTGAAATTTACAATCAATGCTTTAGGTCCCCACAATATATGGATTATTGGCACGATTATAACCGACAAGATACCATATAAATTTAATTTTTGTCTTTGACAAATTGTGTCAAAATTGTTATTTTAAACGACTATTATAAACTTTTCTTACAGGTAATTTTGCAAAATTTAGATTCGTGCCCCACGAAAATCTGGTGAACGGAAGTCATAAAACATGTTTTGTGCCCTACGGATATCTAATGTGTCTTTAAGTCAAAACATATAACAATGAGTTATAATAATAAAATACAACGTTACCTTATTCAATGACTTTTAGTCCTTACTGGTGCATGCACCATGTGTCGGGGATGAACATCTTTTGTTGAATCCAAATTTCTACCTGGTTGCAAAAGGTGAAAGTGAATACAAAGCAAGAATAAAAAATTGAGCATGTTGACATTTGGTTTGTCATTTTACATGTGCAAATATCATTTAATCCATTAAATCGGGACAATATAAGTTTGTCACAATGCGTAGGGTTCTATTATTTTTATAGACTCTAGATCTCTGCATCGTGTGATCTCCTTGATATCTTCTCCATATTTGCGTGGATTCCTAGCTTTTGTTCCTTTTGTTTACGTTTTATCTTTTAGTTTGTTTTAAATTTGTCTTGTCTCTTTGGACTATGCACTTTTGACCTCTTGCATTGGTATTCTACACTTGACTTATTTCAGGTAAGACCTGTACTTTGTATAAAAGAAAGATTATTGTGGTGCAATATTTTAATGTCACTTTATATTTTGTTTTTGTCCCTTAAAAATGAATTACTGCAAATAATTGTGGTCCCGGGCATCTTGGAAGTTTTGTTGTTACTGGCGACTTCGCCATGAGTTTATATACAAACGCTATTGTAATCAGTAGTTAATTAATCGCTCATTTGTTATTGACGTTAAAAATCAGTATGGTTTGTTCAATTCTTGTTTCATAATAACACCTGATATAAGTTTCTTCGATTTTGATTGGTCAAGAAGAAGTATATTTCTAAAAACTTTTAAGAATTTTTGCAACTAATGGCGGATTTGTATCGAGTTTTCTTTTTGTCAGTGTATTCGCCATAGGATTTCACATTTTACAATGATATTTGCAAAATTTTACCTTCACGAGCTTCTTCCCGAAAAAATCGTTCGTAAGTTTTAATTTTTATCTGTCAGCGATAATATTAATACGCGGTGTAATTAAACAGATCTATCATTTTAGAGGGGTATTTGCGAAATACCAGTCTTGAGACTAAATGTATCTCGCCTAACGACTTGGAAAATTTAGCGCCTCTCGACGCAAATTTTTCGCAAATACCCCTCCAAAACATGATAAATCTGATAAATATGTCTATAAATGGTTTTTTTATTATTCCTTTTTTTGTTTTAGTTGCTTTGTGAAAGACTTTATAGAACGAAAAAATCAAAGTGTTTGATCTTTTGCATTTTTTATATCTTCATTTGGAGGAATTTTTGTGTCTTGGCTGTCTTATTTGCTTTTTAAGGATGGTCACTTGTTTCCCTATTATTTTAGTCTGCTTGGTTTGTTTTTTTGTAATTCTGTACATGTGATGGCATACATTCCACATTTGCGAGAAATAAATATCAGTTGTGACAGTAAATTTCCATAGCGTTGTTAAGATTCTAAATATCTGGCAAACTGGTTTTTTGCTTTTTTCACAGTTGGTTTTATTTGTATACAAATAAAAAATTGTTCGCGTTAAATAGTTTGCTCTATATTTTATGTTGATAAAGTCGTGAACTTCTTCGACCTTCTCTAGTATAATTTATTAGAATATTTGTGCGTGTTAATGTAAATATTTTTATGATTTTTGGATCATATAAAACAAAAAGGTAACTGAGTCTTTATTTGCTTCCTAATATTTTTCAGTTTGTTCAGGTTAATAAATTTAGCTTAATTTATTCCCATTTCAATCATTTTTTGTGATATAATTGTAATAAACATTCTTTTAGTTCTACAAACCTTTCGCTACTGTACAGGGATCTATCGTACAAATTTTCTCACAAAAATGGAAAGATCTGGTTTTAATATCAGGGAGAGAATGTACTATTTAGACAAAGAAGTAGCTTTGGTTATATAAAGAAGAATATATTCAGTATATCAAAAGGAATTCGAAGATACCAAAGGGGCAGACAGAAATCGTTAAGTCGGAAGACAGACGAGACCATGGCCAAC
>JARWCS010356130.1:0-10831 GCA_034783895.1 Geukensia demissa
GGAAAGATTAGAGTAACTTTTTTCGGTCGACATCATGATTGATTGACCGTTACAAAATATCCATTTCACAAATGACAATGAATACTCCAGCTTTAGTTTTCAGTGAAGTGTTGTGTGTTCTATGTTTGTCTTTTGTTTCATTTCGTTGGCCATCGTCTGGTCTGTCTTCTGACTTAACGATTTCTGTCTGCCCCTTTGGTATCTTCGAATTGCTTGTTGTAAGCGTTACCCTAATGAACTATTGGAAAAAAGGAAATACACTGAATAAATGTCAAGGATAGCGAATCACATCTAGAATAACGACAAGTTCCTAATCGTGAGATATAACAAGGCCTTTAACAAAAAATCTGAATTCTTGTGACGAGCAAAAATTATCCACTGCACAAGTGAAATATCTATTAAATATCCAAATGTTAACTTTTCATGGTACGCTGTTTTTGATTATTCCTTCATCATATATTGCATTTTTTTTAGTTCAGGTCACACTGTGAACAAGACGATAGTATTTACTGAATTTTAATGTCATTTTTTGTTACATATAAACATAAGACTATACTCTAAGTCAGAGTTTGTTGGAACGGGTAAAAATGTTATAAAAGAAAAATTATCTGCTTTATTCTTATAAAATAGTGTTTGTTTTTTACTTTTAAGCAATGGCGATGTATTTTATGCTGTGCCGAGTTTTAAATTCTCTACGAGGATTTTACATAAAAAAAATCAACCGTTTGTTTGCCGGAAGTGGCTCTTTGCAAGTGATAACGCGAGACGAAGAGCACACGTTGTCAACACAACGTAATAATTAAGTACATTGAAATTAAACTAGTATAATATAACATGCAAAAATGGTTTGAGGCGCACTTGAATGGAAATATTAAAGTAAGTCTTCTTATATGAGTCGCAAGAGAATTTGCGCAATTTTTTAAATTAATTTATCTAGGTCAAACTTACGCGCTTCCGCCAGCAACGAAGATTGCCGACACTCAATATAAAATCTCTGTAGAGAAATCCAGGGGCAGATAATAGTAAGGAAAACGTAATTTCGTAGCCTAAAACATAATTCTTTCTTTTGAAAAATTCTTTCTTTTGAAAAGGGAGAAACGCACAAATAATTTTATAAAGCTCGAAAATTGCACTCCACAAAAGCCTGAAATAGAGTAAAGATCATTCATGGCATTCATAGTATTCACGATATGTTGTCTAAAAGTACAGATAATCTTATTTTATTTATTTTTATTTGCATGCAATTTTGTTAAATGATATAATGAATAAATAGACCATAATTATGACAATAGGCTACACTTTTATAGCAATTTGCATCTCATGAACACTTGTATGGACTTTTCAAACGGACATGATGGGAACACGTGCATGTTGTTTAAATATAAAAAAAACTTGCCTTTTATTTTGATGAACAATTCACGTTAGGCAATATGAAGGAGAATAAAAGCGAAACAATGATTTGCGAAGCGCGATACACAATTTAGAGTACATTTCCATGGAATCTAGCTGATATGTCGATTTTTAATAGCATTTCCATCGTTCAATCCCATCTTTGTTTCGTAGTACTGACAAACCGGCAAAAGTATTTTTTTTTTAAAATAAACAACTATATTAGAATTTGACAACCTAAGTTCCCATCCAGATTTGTCGGGAACAACGTTTGTTCATGTATATTTATTTTATTTTTTTAACTTTGCTTGTTGAAAATTTATGTTTGCTTTTTTGTGTTATTTTAAGTTTCGTTTCAACGCCAAGCGCCATGTATTACTTGAACAATGATTGTGATACAGCTTGACATCTTAGCGACCATTAATAACATTATATTTTGAAACACTAAAATTTTATAAAAGATCGTCTAGATTACATCATCAATTATGCAGTTGCGCCTAAATAGCTGTCTGAATACATCAATCTTGTTAACAGTTTTCTTTCAAATTTTAAGTATAAATGTTGTTAAAATCAATTAATATATAACAACTTGTCAACATACACAAAACAGTGATCATTCTCAAGTCTCGGTTTTTGGAAAATTGTTTTTGCTTTAGATAGTCAACGAGGAAAGCAAACTGTCAAATGAGAAAAAGAAATGGAGTATGCAGATTGGCCGAAAATAGGTTTATTGCGATTCACACAAAGGAGTCAGAAATAACAACTCTTGAACATTAAAATTAAAATTGCATTCATTCAAATTAAGTACCAGTCCATTCAGAAATCATGCAGGAGGTGATTCATTAATATAATAAATCCACCAAACTAAAACTTATTTTAACGTAAGGGACTGTTCATGTAAACATAATCAGCCTTTGCCATTTTAGTCGGGTACTATTGGGATAAGAATTGAATAGAATGTTCATGAAAACAACCATTTGCAAGAGTTATCGTTCTTGATTTAGTTGATTTCTTAGAGACATCAATAATGATAAATTCATAAGTACAAGTCGTGATTGAAAAATGGCTTTAATCGTATCATCATATGAGGTGTGAAGTCTGAAAAGTCAACTACAGATTGGTGGATTTCTCCACACCATGTATCACTTTACCATTGATATTGCATAAATTTTGATAAATAATGCTACTTAATCATTATATATTTTTAAATTATATATGGCAATTGCTTTGATAACTTGATAGTCAAGGAAGTCAAATAGTTCTAAGAAAAATAATTGAGAAAAAACCAAAGTTAAGCTCAGGTGGTGCGGAAGGAATAGTTTTCATTTCCGTCATCAGTATTAGAACAATAATTAGCCATATTTAAAGCCAAGAAACATACAAGATTAAAAAAAATTAGAGTGAAGAATCCGAAAAAAAAATACCTGCAAGCACTTTAACAGACAAGTGATTAAAATGAGAAACAATATCATACTATTAATGGTCACGTTCACTTTCCTTTTGAAAGCATCTCGCACAAAAAGTTTTATTTGAAAACTAATTGCCGAAAAGTCCGTGGTTAAAATGTGGCAATGTCTTTTTTCCATAAGCTTCCAACAAACAAAAACTTTTAATTGAGCCCTCTGGAAGGGAAATAATTTGTAAAAGAATAATTTTTCCTCTCAAAAGGAACCATTCAATGAAAAATGCCATTAATGTTTACTTTTGTTGTATTGTCAAGAAATGTGTTCAATTTTTGTAACATATTAAAAGATAAGTTACAAAAATATGAATTTTATAATGATGATAATTTGAGAACCAAATTATATTTCCATAATCAAGTCAAAATTATATTCCATCAACATATTTGCAATATCAGCACTATCATTGCTTAAATTTGATATTTTTAGACGTCATGTAAGTGTGTAAGACAGACATATCGAGTAAAAAAAAATAATGTATGTTGTATACAACAACTTGACAAACATTTAAAATTTGCCCGGCACATAAACATATAAAAGTTCAATTTACATGTAATAATAAGAGGATATACGTTGATTTTAGTATGAAACCGGCAGACTGATTTACTTTTAATCATATACTTAAAAAAGAGTAGATGTTGGAAAATTTAAATGACAATATAATCCATCTCCTAACGAAGAGAAGAATTTTTTCAATCTAGAGGTCTCAAATCGCTTGTAAAGAATGAAATCTTCCTAAATATGAAAATCTCTAGATTTACTCAACTTAACAAGGATACGTAAAACTAGGCAAGTATTGCCTCAATATTACACGTTTAAAACAAAAAAACAATGTGAAAAACAGATACCAACTGATAACTTCGACCTCTGACTTGGGACAGTATGAAAACCGTCCCCTTCAGAATGATTTATATTGAGCATTTGTATATTAAAGGGCGCAAAAATAAAAAAAAATAACTTGAGTGAAATAACAGGTTGTAATATTTCTGCAATTACGATCATCAATAGGACGACATTAACATATAACATAAAACAGCAATTTTATGAACCACAGGAAAATTTTTGGATAAGATGCACGTAATCTTACAGATAAAGTTAACTTCCAAATATAGTGGCAAAATTTCAAAATACGGAATTCAGTACAGAAAGCCTTTCCCTAGCCGTATAATGGGAGTAAATGAATCTAGAAATAAAATATATTGTAGTTTTATACTCCTGTATAGTTGCGTTCAAGCTTCACAAAAATCATAGTGTCACTTCTGAAATTTGACTTTTTTAGTGAAAACATGAACCTTAGTTTGTTTGGATATTAGACTTCATATTTTTTAAAATACACTTATTGAATAAAAGATTCTTTATCACTTTATTCTATGCAACATTGGGTCATTTGTATCGTGAAAATACTAACTATAAGGAATCAAAACGGTTGTTCTGCGAAGCTGTTAAACTTTACAGTAGGACAGGATAATAAAGAAGCACTACGTGAACGTTACGTGTTAATAATTTATTTCATTTGATTTTTTTTTCTATTTGTTCCCTATCTGAATGAAATACGACAATAAAATAATTTTTTAAATAATATTTTCATATTTACTTTCAAAACTGAAACGAATTGGCTGAACGACGAGCACACACGTCTATAACTGAACACATATTATGATTTAAACATTCAACGGTCAGTCTGATTCTCTTGAAGTGTAAACAGATTCTTCTATCTTTGAAATAACGACGATATATCGATTTTGTCATTTACGTTAAAATGAAAAAGATAATAACGAGACAGAACTATAATTAATTAGTAAATTTAGCTTGAATGGAATTTGAAGTTGATTGACTTGATATTTTTTCAAGTTAAGATTTTTTTTATTTTTGATCAACAAATTCATTAGGTATTATTTTTATCGATATAGTAATTCTTACTAGTGTTATTATTATATTTTTGTATTTTTATTTTTATTATACTGTTCCCATACTAAACGGCATATATTGGTTGAGTTGTATCCTAAAAGGTAAGTATCCATTTCACAAATGACAATGGATATCTTCCGACTGTCATGAATACAAATCCGTTCTTATACCGGTTGTGACTAACATCGATAGTGACTATACAGCGGTTTTGATTACTGAGTAACACGACGGGTGCCACTAGTGGAGCAGGAGTTGCCTATCTTTCCGGAGCACCTGAACTCACCCTAGTTTTTGTGGAGTTCGTGTTACTCCAGATTTAGTTTTCAGTGTAGGGTTGTGTGTTCAATGTTTGTCTTTCGTTTCATTTTGTTGACCATGGTCTTGTCTGTCTTCCGACTTAACGAGTTCTGCCCGCCCCTTTGGTATCTTCGAATTCCTTTTATAAACCATCAAATGGTTAATTTTCTCGATTCTTGTGCATGATTATAGTTATAAGTGTCAATCTATGACACAGAAAATATGAATTAAAAGATTGAGCATTCGTACATAGTTAATTTTTATGTGTGTGTACAACGTGCGTTCATTGCGCTTACATGTGCGTCTATGATACAATCTCCATTGTAGATTTACGACTCTTCTAAAATGCCGTTTTTACGTATTTTGTCGGATGACAATATATACCAAACTTAAAAATAACAGAATTTAACATATATTGAAAGGTGATTTTGAGGTCTGGTTTCAAGTACATGTTACATGAAAAAAAACAGTCTGTTAATTTACATGGACACTTTTGTCACTGTATATGATATATCTTATTTGCTGATCTAAGTGGCCATCTTCGTTGTTTGAACTTTTCATGTTAAGCTGTTCGTGAGTATTCTTTCATCATATCTTGCCATTTTTCGGTAAAGATCATATCGTGAGCAAGACAATGCTATTTAATGAATTTTAGTGTAATTTTTGTTACATATAAATATAGGACTAGATAATGCATGTCAATTACATACACTATATGTTGTCTAAAAGTACAGATCATGTGATGTAACTTCATGGGTGACTTTCTTCGCATACATTTTTTTTAAAGAATATAATGTATAAATAGAACAAAACAATGAAGGTAGCTAGGTAACACATTATAGCAGTTATTGTCTAATGACATATATGTGGACTTTTCAAACAAACCGCATGAGAACCGATGTATTTGTTTTAATATAAAATCTTTATATCGTTTGAATGCACAATTCAAGATAGGAAATATGAAGGTGAATAAACGAAAAACAAGGATACACAATTCACAGAGATAATGTCTTTAAAATTTGGATAATAAATCGATTGATAATAACATCTCAATCGTTCAAATGTAGAAAGGTATAATTGTCCATGAGACAGCTATCCAAACCTTGTAAATCTCAATTTTCTACAGATCGCCCTAAGACATTCAGTAATGAACACATGTCAACAATCTACAGTAATAAGTAAATTGCTCCGGAAATAAAATTTTAGGATATTTCAATATGAAAATACAACGCTTATGGGCAAAATAATTAAACAATGAAAAAGAAGTAATATTTAAACATAAAACAACGACATTCATTATTCCTGCCTTAGGGCCACATAAAGTATGTGGCAGGGTAAGATATGTGTGTGAGTACTTAACCTCCCCCAAACCTGGAACATTGGTGTTTTAAAACGAAATTAAACTATTAAAAGCAACTGTATACGATTTAACTTTGAAAGTCGATCTTTCTATTGTAGTATGGACCGGTGGAGGTAAATGTTTTTCTTAAATCAATAAAGTTTTTCTGATATAATATCAAGTTTTTAAACTATGCCTGTTGCATTTTTTGTTGCTTTTGTTGTGTTATTCTGAAGGTTTTTTTCAACGTCAAGCGCCATTTAATTCTGAACCAAAATTGTAATACAACTTTATATTTTGACGACCATTAATAACATTATATTTGGAAACATTATAAAATGTTATAATAGACCTCTAGATTATACCATCAACTCTGCAATTTGGCCTAAATAAATGTCTGAATACATCAATATTTTTAAAAGTTATTTAAAGTGTAACTGTTGTTAAAAGAAATTTATATATAACAACTTGTCAACATGCAAAAAGGATTCATCACGCTCATGTCTCGGCTTTTGGAAAATTGTTTTTTCCTTTTAAAAGTAAACGACCGAAGCAAATTGTCAAAGGAGATAAAGAATGAAGAATGTAGATTGACCGAAAATTGGTTTATTGCGATTCACACAAAGGATTTAGAAATAACAGCTCTTGGACATTAAGTGAATTCATTCAAATTAAGTACCAGTCCATAAAGAAATCATGTAAGGAGTGATTCATCGATATCAAAAACCCACCGAACTAAAACTTGTTTTAAAGTTAGGAACTGTTCCTATATACTTAACCAGCCTTTGTTTGCCATTTTAGCCGTGTACTTTTGAAATAAGAATAACATAGAATGTTCATAAAAACAACCATGCAAGAGTTATCGATCTTGATTTTGTTGATTTTTCAGATATATAAATGTATGATTTTCTCAAAAGTGCAAGTCTTGATTGGGAAATGGCTGTAACCGTGTTATCATATGAGGTGTGAAGTCTGACAAATCAACTAAAGATTAGTGTGGGGTTTTCCACACCATGTATCAGTTTACCACTAATATTGCATGAATGTGAAGACGACTGATACTTAATCGATTATTATATAATTTTGAATATATTTTTTTGATAACTCGATAGCCATTAAACACAGAAGTCAAAGAAGTCAAACACTTTTAACAAAAATAACTGAGATAGAAAACAACATTTAAGCGCAGGTGGTGCGGAAGGAATAGTTTTCACTTCCATCATCAGTATAAGAACAGATTCCAACAAAAATACCTGCAAGCAAGCCAGTCAAATACGTTCTATCAACTTTAACAGACAAATGATTGACATGAGAAACAATTGCATTACCTTGATGGTCACGTACACTGTACTTTCCGTAAGCATCTCGTATAAACAGTATTGTTTTCAAAAGAAAATTTATTTGAAAAAGGATTGCAGGAAAGCCCATGGTGTAAATGTGTCATGATTGTCCTTTTATATAGTTTTCCACAACAAAAAAAACTTTTAATGGAGCCTTCCGAAAGAAAAAAAAATGAAAAAAATATTTTCCTTTCAACAGGAACCATTTACTGAAAAATCCAATTGTTGTTTGGTTTTTGTCGTATGGTCAAGGAATGTATAAATTTGTTGTAGTTACAAAAGGCAAGTTAAAAAATATGAATTATATAATGATGATGTTATTAAGGATTATCATCCAAGCCAACTTATATCATATTTCTAGAATAGATAAAATTTATCAATCAAGATCATATTCTTAAAACATATTTGCAATATCAGCACTATAATTGCTTGCATTTGCATTTTTCTTATTTCATGAAAGTATTTGAGATAGACAAAGCGAGTAGGTTTTTAAAATATCGATCAAAACTAAACAAACAATAAAGATCTCCACGCATATAAATACAAAAAAAAAATAGATTACTAATAGTATGATATACGTTGGTATTTAGATAAAGACATCATAATGGTTTTCTTTTACATTTATGCATCAGCAAACAAAAGATATTGGGTAAATATCAAATGCAACATAATATATTTCCTTAAGAAATCATCAAAGGAAATTGTTCAAGCTAGTGGTCTCATAACGCCTTCAAAAAAGTAAGAACTTCCTTATTTTGAAAGGATCTGGGTTGCCTCAACTTAACGTGTAACTAATCAAAACTTGCCTCAATACTATATATTTTAAGGGGGTACCCAACACCTAAGGGAAATAACTCTGTAAGATAATGTAAACGTTTTAATCAAGTATCACTTTATATTAAAATTAATGCATCTCAGTGATCAAAATTTTTGATGATGAAATTACTATATATCTATTGAAATAATTCCAGAGAACTATGTGGTTCAAATTTCTTGAAATTTTGCATGTCTTCCTTCTTTCATCAAAGAAAATGTCTAAACAAAATATAAAGAAAATCAAACGAGTGAAATTTATTTACATGATGGTGTTGGGTACCCCCTTAAATAAAAAATGTGAAAGAAAGAGATCAGCTAATGACTTCAACCTTAAACAGGACAGTCAAATAATAAATCTAGTGGTGTAAAAAACCTACTGTAACCCTCCCTTCAGGTTGATTTATGTTGAGCATTTTCTTTATATTAATAGACGGAGAAACAACAATTTATCTTAAGTGAAATAACAGTGTTAAATATACCTGCAAATATGATCATAAATAGGACGACATTAATATATAACATAGGACAGCCATTTAATGAACCACAGGAAACTTTCAGGATAAATACACGTACAGCTTACAAATAAAAATAACCTACAATATATATTTGCAAAAGTGAAAAATATGGCATTCAGTACATACAACCCCTACCCATCCACCCTAGAAAAAATGAAATAACTGAAAATGCAAGTAGATGAAACTAGGAAGAGCATGCCTTGTAGTTTTTTACTTCTATGTAGTTATGTCAAAGCATTATTCGATGACCTCTGAAAATTTCCTTTTTTAAAGTAAATCATTTATTTAAAATCGACAAGTAAAAAATTATTTCAAGAAACCTTCTTATGTATGGATATCATACTTTCTATTTTTGTTAAATACGCTTACTGCATATCAAAATGCTTTACTCCTATGCAACGTTGGATCATTACTATCTTGAAAATACCAACAATATGGAATCAATACTGCACACTGTTTGACTTTAAAATAGAAGGTGAATTATAGGATCACTAAGTGAAAACAATTAGCTATGCAGCTATTTCATTTGATTGATTTCAATCTTTGTTCTCTATTTGTACCCTCACTGAATGTCCTTGTCGTCGGATTCGGCTTCCAATTTTGATTTGTTTGGATTTGAGTGCTTCTTTTGTCAAATTTGAATCTTTGACTTCCTATGTTTCGGTTCAAATGCTACTGATGAGAGGTTACTCCTTGAAATGTACATATAGCATACCTAAATTTTCCATATTTATTTAACATTGGTAATTTTGTATTTTGAAACCACTAGGTCGATACCTCTGCTGGTGAAACATTGGTCCCCGAGTGTATTCACCAACCCAGTTGCCAGACTTGTCTGACATGAAATTTATCAAACAATGTTCTACAGAAATTTGCTGCATTTGCTAAAATTCGAAAATACTGAAATACGGAAAGGCCTTGAAAAGTAATGCACTCAGTAGTGGTCCCTGCCGTCGGATTTGGCTTCCCATTTCGATATGTTTTAATTTAAGAGCTTCTTTTGCTATGTATTTGAATATTTTATTTCCTGTGTTTCGGTTCTAATGCTACTGATGAGAGGTTACTAAAAATGTACACATAGCATGCCTTAATTTTCCATACATATTTAACATTGGTAATTTTGTATTTCTAAACTAAACGTAGAAATAAATTAAGATTTATGGGAAAGCCAGATAGCTACAAATAATTTTTGCACTTTTAGAACCGATCCACTCAAATCAATTAGCCTACGAATTGTATAATTTAAGGGTTTAAACTTGCAAAACATTAAAATTCCAATGCGACAGTAAATGGTTGATTGTATTAAATATTCAGTATTCATGTGCTAAATTCTGATTTGTTCTGTAGGATGGTCAAGAAACGACTTAAGTGCTAGTGGATTTTTATGCTTGGTTAGATTGGGTATTATGAACCTCCATTATACTACAACGGGAAGAATATAAATCAATTTTCTCAAAATTAGATAAATCATTTACAAAAAGGAAAGCGTTATAAGAGACGTGTAACCATTAACTTTGCTGTGACCAAAAATGAACAAATTTCTGTGGCAAACAAAGTTGTCAGACGGCAAACTCCATTATAAAACAGGAACTGGAATAGACTTTAAATGTTCGTATGTTTTTGTTCATACAAAAGTTTTCATCATGGGAAACAATTTATTTTGCCTGTTTATAGCATATTTACTAGCAGTTTTGGAGTCCTATAAGCGGCCATGTTTGGACATCTTGGTAAAAAATAAATTGTCCAAAGTGAGTGATTAAGATTAAC